>OZ004707.1:49464980-49702330 GCA_963924515.1 Vespertilio murinus
CAGTGTCAGGAACAAAACTCATAATGTTGTAATAACTTTGATTGGTAGCGGATGGTTACTTGAGTTAACATGGTAACCACTTGTAAGGCATTTGAATGATGAGTCACTATGTTGTATGTCTGAAATGAATATAATATTCTAAGCCAACTATACTTAATGAAAAAGTCAAACAAAAAACACACTCTATGTGCCCTTTCGAACCAAAAAGTATGCTAATATTTAATCTTTCGTGATTTTCACCTACGAGTGTCATGGTCATTCTCTTGTTAAGGCTAATTTGATTGTACATATAGGAGGAATAACATTTACAAGAATAAGCCATTATGTTTGTATAGAGGGGTGTGTGTGTGTGTGTGTGTGTGTGTGTGTGTGTGTGCTTTGCTCTATTTACTTCTCTCTTCTGAAGCAGACCATGTTTTCCCTGCTGGATGAAGGAGCTACCACAGAGTTGTAATGAGAAAGTAAATAATTTATTTATTAGCTTTAATCATTAAACAGACTAAGACATCTTAAATTTGAAATATACTTGACTATCCTTTTCTACTTTAAAGGTTAGAAAATAAACACTCTGCCTAGACCAGAATTAGAGGAAAATTATTAGCAACAAAATTCTGGTATGAAGAGGGGGGTGAGAATTGAAATTCAGTTTGAGTATATGAAAACAGAGGTAAACTGGAACCATATTTCCAGGCTTCAGGATTTTTAATAGACATAAAATTCTACATATATTAGAGACAGAACAATTCATAAATAATCAGAATTAAGCCATTACACAATGACCCTGTAATCTCAAGCTTGCTAAAATGTTTTTCCATATGGTTTAGTGTGGATGTGGGTGGGTACAGGAGTCAGTAAAATTGGACCTTTGGGGTGGAAAAGGGGAAGCATTAGGGGGGTATGCTAAAGCAAGCAACCAGGAATAAGAAATGAAGATGGATGTCTCAGCAGCAACCAGCATAATCAATAACAAAGCCTGAAACCAAAAACTTCATCCAAGCTGGATACTAGAGAGGGTGATATCTACACGGAATTATTTAAGAATCAGAACTAGAGACAGACATCTTGATGTTAGCAGCTTACTTAGAGGGTAAATATGATATTGGTAGGAATAAAAAAACAGTGAACCCAGAGAAGGTCCCCTGTAGAGTGAGCATTCTCAAATCAACAATTTGAGCTTAATTCCACTGGGGAAACTAAAAGCCAGCCTACAACATTTGATACCAAATTCTCTCTCCTGTGTGGCAAGACAGTGGGGTATTCCATTTCCTCAGCTCACACTTGCATTGGGTCATCCTTGATTTAGCGCTGCTCCTAAATGTTTTTAAGTTCTCAGCACATCCCGCATGCCACAGTGGTTGCAAAGTGGATTCAAAGCAGCAAAGCAGTCTCTGGAAGCTTGGAAACACCCTCAACAATGAAATGCAGGCGAGTGCAGCTAGAAATTATACCTGTGTAGACTGAAGTGGTAGGGGCGGGATGGAGGATAGGGATGGGAAATTGACATGGACTGCTACACTCCACTGTTCTACAAGGGCCAGCATTAAATTCAGTCCGTGCTCAACATCACTAACCATCATGGAACTGTAAATCAAAACCACATTGAGAGATCGCCTTATACCTTTCAAATGGCTATTCTCCCTACCCCTAACCCCCCGTGCTGTCATTGATTCTTCCTCAGTGTACTACTTGAAATTCCTGAAAGAAAAGGAAGTTGGGAGGGAGAGGAAAAAGGAGAAGGACGAGGGAGGGATGGAAAGAGAAAGATTCAGGTGGCAGCCATGATTTTATGGCTAGATGAAATTTTATTGTGTTTCCTGGTAGAAGTATCCTCGTTGAAAACCAGGGATTCTAGCACAGTAAATCTTATTGTTGCAGATGGGAATTATAAATTGACCAGTTGGGTCACTAGGGTTTATGGTGACAGGAATTACTGCTACACTTATTCTTCAGGCCTGGGAAATGTTAGCCCTGGTTAGGGCACACCAAGGCATAATGACTACATTGAAGTACATCAACCCAAATGGCAGAGTGCCTTTCCCAAACTGGTATATTCCCTGGTGTTGATAACTTCTAAGATATAAGGATTGGACCTCCTTGCCATTGAAAGGTTTTCTTTGTAAAAGGCAATGTGGGATCATCTGATGATAAATCACTCTATAAGTCTTTGGATATTGGTGCGATGGTAGAACTGCAGGCCAGAAAGGCAAAGGAAAAACCAGAAAATGTTTTAATCCAAGTCAAAATGAAGCCCAACCCCAGAAAGGAATATGCTTAACACAAATAGCTTGTCACCAAGTATTTCAAAGTTTAAGCAGAAGTAAAAGCTAGAGAATCCTTGATGAGACAGAGTACTTCCCATTAGCTCATGTAAAATTCCTATTTTCATGATGGCTATAACATGGTTAATCCTTTTTACCCCCAGCTACTTGGATACTGAAGACAGTGGGGGACTGAGCTCTGCTGGATGGTTTTTTGGGTTTCATCTGTGAAATACACATCTCTGTGCTCACTTCCATAGGACCCTCCACATGCTTCCATGCCAGGCTACTTTGTCTCTAATCACCCCCCAGTTATCCTTCCTTGCCTCTGAACAATGAGCCGAGACAGTCAACACCTCAGGAGTTCCTCAGGCTTCTCTCACTCCATGCCAAGTGGATGTTGAGGTGTATGGCTCAGAGCTCTGCCTATGGGGAAGATTGCTCCTCAACATGGGCTTGCAGGGCCTCTTCTAAGTGATGTTTTGAGCAGCAGTGAACCATTTTCCCTTTGTGCCATAGCACTGAACAGAGCTATCCATGAGCAAGCCTTTCTATTTTTCTTCTCTTCAATTATCTGGTCACGCATACAACAGGATCATCGTTTGATTTAAGGGAGGGGTACAGCCTGGCCAGTGTGGTTTCAGGGTTGAGCATTGACCCACGAACCAAGAGGTCACTTGTGTGACTCCGGGTCAGAGTTTGTGCCCAGGTTGTAGGCTGAATCCCCAGTAGGGGGCATGCAGGAGACAGCTGATTTATAATGTTTCTCTCTCATCACTGTTTCTATCTGTCTATCCCTCTCTCTTTCTCTCTCAAACTAAGGAATAATTATTAAAAACATAAAAAATAAAGGGTATAACATAGGCTGATGGCATGGGTTTAAAGGCCATCTTTTGTTAAACTAACTTGTGTCCTCTGGATGATCTCAGGACTAAATATGTATGCACAGTTTCATCTGTATAATGAATTGATTTTTTTTCCAGCCAAGCCTCTGACTTCATAGGTCTGCCATATCCAGCTCATGATGGGTGGTTCAAACTACAGAGTTAATTTTTGCCCCATGCTTAGGCATTCAATCTCTTTTGGGATTGAGTTTGTCAGAATCTGCTTTTCACATGAGGAATAGTTTCCTGCTGCTCATGGCATGGACTTTATTAATAAACATGAACAAATTTTTCATAACTATGGTTCAGTATTAAGAGAAGTGTAGGCTTGCAAGACACGCAGCAAAGCAATCCTATCTACATGGGCATCTTTAGCCACTCCAGAGCTCCTGAGCCATGTGTTTGAATTGGTAGTGCTACAAATAGCATAGCTTGAATCTGCTGAAAAAGCCTTCCTTCCTATGTTCCAAACACATTCCAAACACATTTTCAACATACAAATTAATAATTGGTAGCCATATTCTCACGTGGGATTTATGCAGACCTCAGAATCCAAGAAGTCTGCAAGTGCTATACCTCTTTCATTATAGCAGCTGGAGTTATAATAACTTGTTCTTTTTCTTGGAAAATGGGATATGATAGAGACCATTAACACTGCATTTTAAAAATCTATAAGGATAATGGGTCAACATTAATGATGTAATAACACTTCTGATCTTTTACGTGACCTGAGTAGCGTGATATAGTATTAGGCTTTCCATTTGTATCTTCTATTTTATTTCATCAATCTTAGAATAAAATATTTTTGCAACTGTAAGTATGACCAACTCAATCACATACTAAGGTACCAGAGAAATGAATATAGAATGGGTCCTTTTGAGAGATCAATTTTGACTGGATTGTCATTTATCTCTGATGCTCCATAAATTTCCCTAGTAACAAAGAAAACTATTAGTGCTTATAAAAGAGTGGAAGAGGATTCATTGTAAATTCTTAGTTGAGAGACTCTAGTATTCCCAATTTGGGTTAAGCATCTAATTTGTAGCTACAAGAATATAGTACATTATAGAAAATGTCAGCATTTCAAAGCTGATGGTGTGTAAATCAAGATGGAAAAGAGAATTATAATCAGAAGCTTGACTAATAATCTCCAAATCAGCCATTATTGCCAAAAACCACTGGAGAGTCTTCTAAGACATACACACACATACACTAGAAACGCTACTCTAAATGATTGATGAGGACTGGTAGAGGGAGGGGGCTAGAGGGCCAATGGGGGGCATATGTAATACTTTCAGCAATAAATATCTAAAAAAATAAAAATATATAACCTTTAAAAATAAAATATGGATAATCTCAAGCTTTTATAAAGTTCATATTATGCCTCTTGGCTCTCACGAAAACATACAACAGTACCTGTTTTTGTTAACTGAAAGCAGGACAAGGATGATTTTCACTTATACCAAAAAGGCTGCTGCTGTGATAATGTAGGTCTTTCATGAAAGTGAAGTGAGTAACAAGAACTTTGGGGAAATGGGTAGAATACTCCTCACCTTACCTATTTTGTTTGTGACCTTTCACATAGTGGCAGAAACCTGAAACCAGTAAGAGTCATTTTGCAAGAACTTAAAATTGTACCGTATTTAGGTCAATACACATACAGTTAAAGTTATATTTTAAATGATGATATTACTAAAATGTACACATTTTAATATAAACACCCCCCTTATGTTTGTCTATACATGAGGAACCTACAGATGACACACCTTTGTGTGGATGTCCTCCATGACGGTACAGAGGTCAGAATTTATATTCTTTAGAATAGAGATTATAGCTTTGGGGCTCTCAACTGTGCATACGACTACATCTTAGAGGAGAGGATAAGAATAAATAGGACTGGCACGATTTTAAGTGCAATGTGGAAGGAAATTATCTCCTAGTAACATTACAGAACTATTGTATTGCTGTACAACTATACCTTGCCAGGAAGATTATAGCCAGGAAATTAGAACATACACACATATTAATGGAAAGCAGCTCCATTGTTCTAAAAATGTGTAATGTGTTTTTTTCTATGTAACAAAAATTGAAGGAATTTACCCAGTTAAACAATAAGAGCAATAACAACAACAACAAAAACAACCTAGAAGCTAAAAACTAATCCAGGGATTTCACAGTGGTACTGAGTTATGAGCTTCTGGCATCTGTAAGCCACTTCACTTTGGAAAATTAATTTCATGCTTGCCTACTCCTGTAAAACTCCCAACTAAAGGGTCTCACTGAGGTTTGGAATGGTCAAAGGAATGTCAAAACTCTGATTGAAGAAAGCCAAGGAAAAAGCTGTCAGCCAAGGAAAAAGCTGTCAGCCAAGGAAAAAGCTATCAACATCACAGCAATGGTCTTTCTTTTAAATTAAATTATATATGCTATGCTAAAATAGGCATATACAATTAGAAATGTTACGTGTAAACTTTGGTTTATTAAGAGAAGAAAGACTTCTATTTTCCCCCCCAGAGAATCAGGCCTTCATTTTGAGTAATAAGTCCTCAAGATATAACTATTTAAAGAAATAATTTATTGAAATATGAACCATAACACACAGAATCCTATCTAATAAAAGAGAAACATGCATATTGACTGTATCTCTACTATGCCCACCAGCCATGCCCACCAACCAATCAGGGGTGGGATATGCAAATTAACTCAACAAAGATGGTGGTTAATTTACATATCTAGGTGCAGAGCAAAGACTGAAGGAAGCCAAGATCTGCAAAAGGAAGTTAAGCTGCAGAGAAGCAAGTAGGGTGAAGGTGAAGGGAAGGAAGCACACTGCCCCTGGAAGCCCTTCCTGCAATGGGCCTCTAGTTATTTAATAAAGGCAGATTTCAAGTCTATAACACTTTTTTAAAAAATTTTCTGGGCCAGGATTATCTATCAAAATTTTATAATTATAGATTTTTTTCTACATAGTAAGTTCTGTTATTCTTTCAAATATATTTAAGAAATACAAGAATACTTAGCTGAAACCGGCTTGGCTGAGTGATTAGAATGTCGGCCTGCAAACTGAAGGGTCCCAGGTTTGATTCTGGTCAAGGGCATGTACTCTGGTTGTGGACACATACCCAGTGGGGGGCATGCAGAAGGCAGCTGATCAATTACTCTCTCTCATGGATGTTTCTGGCTCTCTATCTTTCTCCCTTCCTCTCTGTAAAAAAATCAATAAAATACATTAAAAAAAAAGAATGCCTAGTCCTTTTGGAAGAGCATGAGTTAAAATTTCATGTATCTACATAATAAAATTAATGAAAAATTGCAAAAACAATGAGGAGTGGTGGGCGTGGCGATGTGCCACTCAGATCAGCCACCAAGGGAAGAGTAGATGCCCAGCTGCTCTAGTGCAATCCACAGAAAGTCTCCAGTTGCAGCTCCTGCAGGGCCAGCTCAGCTGCAGAGCACCTCTTTGCCGAAGGTCTCACCTTTGTGTGCAGAAACAGTGGCAGAGGAGGGAAGGTAACATATATCCAATGAGCAAGGCAGGATTCAGAGGCCCGGCCATTTCTGGCCCAACCTGGGGCAAGTCTGAGGAGCAGGGCTCCCTACCAATCGAACTACATCACTATTTGATTTCTTCCTCTGCTCAATCCTTCTTCCCCCTCCTTTCCTTCATAGGTGCCATTCCATAATAAATATTTCATATCCTAAAGCCACTTTACTATCTGCTTCTAGAAAATCCAAACTATAATACAAACATTTTCACAAGTCAAATTTTAAAGGTTTCCCTAGACCCACATTAAGCTGTGATTGAATATTTCTCTCTGGTCTCCATCCTTAATCTGATCATCCATGAAAACTATCTTTTTTATTTTTTTCATATATTTTATTGATTTTTTATAGAAAGGAAGAGAGAGGGATAGAGAATTAGAAACATCAATGAGAAAGAATCATCGATCGGTTGCCTCTTGCGCACCCCCTCCTGGGGATGTGCCCGCAACCGCAACCCAGGTACATGCCCTTGACTGGAATCGAACCCAGGAGCTTTCAGTCCACAGGCCGAAGCTCTATCCACTGAGGCAAACCGGTTTCAGCAATGAAAACTATCTTCGAGAAAACAGAAAAGTGCATATTATTACAAATTCTAAAAATTTAAAACAAGGAAACTTCTTGACAGTTGTGGTTTTGTACACAATAGCCACATTCAAGCTATGCCTGCTTCATCCAGTTTCATTTCCAAATTTCCACACCTGCTCTCAATAAACTCTTCTCACCCAATACATTATGGGGGGCATTTTGGAATATATTTGTGCATTTTTTGTCTGGGCACCAAAAGACCAGAGCTCCTCACAGAACATTACTGCATAAGCGACTCTACCCAAGATAAACCTATAACCCTCTATTACTCATTGCTGTCATCTTTTCAATGGCCTGTTATTTTCATACTCAGGAAGAGTTACAAAATTCACTTCAGGTCAATTTACCAGAGGTGGATTTTATAACTCTTTTCTCATCTTGGGCAGTCAGGAGAAAAAAACTCCCAAGGCTTCTTATTTTAGTAAAAGTTTATCTCAAGGGGGCAATTTCTTAAATTTCACCGAAGTGGGCATTATTCACCTGGAGGTCATCGAGCTTACTATTTGCTAGGGATTCCTCTGAGGAGAGCCACTTCCACATTTCCACTGAACATCTGCTTTTTCTGCCTACAGGGAGCAAAGGACTCTACCCATTCATAACAGCTCATTATGCATGAGGCATCCATGGCCTCTGCCGCTAAGATCCCTGCCCACAGATTACCACAATTGAAGAGTATCTCTCTGATCATCCTGCAGTTTGGGTCATTTGTGCCACTGTGTGAAATTTCCATTTATTTCTATCTAAAGCAGTGGTTCTCAACCTTTCTAATGCCGCGACCCTTTAATGCAGTTCCTCATGTTGTGGTGACCCCCAACCATAAGATTATTTTTGTTGTTACTTCTTCAGACAGCTGCTGTAGAGCCTAAGACCATCAGAAAACACAGACATTTACATTACAATTCATAACAGTAGCAAGATTACAGTTATGAAGTAGCAACGGAAATAATTTTATGGTTGGGGGTCACCACAACATGAGGAACTGTATTAAAGGGTCTCGGTATTAGAAAGGTTGAGAACCACTGATCTAAAGGTTACTATCACATGTATATCATCTTCCAACCACTTGGCTAAGCACTCTACCTATGGTATAATTAATTCATTATGATATATATATGCACACAATGCATTTCAAAATAAAGTCATCCCTCACCCCCAAGTTTGCTGGGTCAGTGTAATTACTTATTGCCCATTTTCACCAATGTATGCTCATATTTCAAAAGAAATGTTATGTTTAATTTTTTTAATCCTCACCTGAGGATATTTTTCCATTGCTTTTTAGAGAGAGTGGAAGAGAGAGGGAAACATCCATGTGAGAGACACACATTGATTGGTTACCTCCTGCACACGTCTAACCAGGGTCAGGGAGGAGCCTATAACCCTGGTACATGCCCTGGACCAGAATTGAACACCGGACTCTTTAGTCCACAGGCCGACGCTCTATCCAGTGTCTCTTAAGACATTTCCATGTATCTAAACATTTTAAGAAGGTATTGATTTTGGTGTACCAAAACACCTTCCTGTCATCTGTCAAAAACTGTTCCAATTAATATCCCATCAAATGAGGTCTATGTTATGAGTAGCTTTTTTTCTGGTGCCACACAGTAATAACAGGCAAAACCTTAAATAGCAGCCTAATAAAACACATGGTTTTTAATTTAAAGCTGTAGCATTTAGTCAATAAGCTTGAGAGTGTTCCAAAGAAGGGTCACATTCAACATATTTCAGCAAAAGGGTAGGGTTCATTTTTAACAATTACTATTCCTCACAAAAAGAGAAGAGCTTTCAAGGCCATTTCTAGGACCAAAATACATGTAGGATATGAAGCCAATGGCAAAAAAAGCGCACAGATATACAGGAAACTTCAGGACTACATAATGAGGGAATCTTTCTCTGCTAATGCATAACTGGAGGCAGGGGTTCCGCAGCACATCTTGGCGGGAAGCTTAACCTCCTAAGGGAATAATTCCTGAAGATGTAAAACTCAAAGTGAATTTTAACCGAGTGTAGATGGAGAAATCTAGAAGTATAATAGGAACACTCCTATAAAGAAAGGACGTTTCAGATCTCATTAGTGTTGTGCAAGAACACAAAATCAATAAAACTAAAACAAAGCATGAAGAGAATTTTGATGGACCAGAACAACAACAACAAAGACACCCTTTAGCTAAATTCTTCCCATGAGTATGGGTAAAGTATAATTGTATGTTAATGTCATTCCACCTAATTTTTAGTTTTCGTGCTCAGTTAACCTTTCAGATAAATACATATAGACTATTCATTCCTTGTTATAGATCTATGCATTTAAACTAATATTTTTACTTGTTCACAAAATATGGAGTTAAATAAATGTCTGAGTTATTACAGGAGAGAAATATAAGCTGATGGATTCCAACTGACTATGATGCCTTCTGGAACCAACAGTGGCATTTGAGGTAAGAGAAACATTATCTCATCATTAACTCTCTTTTATTACAGAGCACCCTCTACTTTGAATGGGCTACATTTTATACCTGTTTCAAAACCATAAATTAATTTTCTTGTTTTGAATTAGGAAGACTCATTTCAGAGAAGAAGGCAGTTAGTAACAACTGACGAACATCTAGCAACTTCCAACTAAGATGCTCATGAAGAAGCATAGAAAAAAGTTATGCAGCATTTAAAACATAGGACTATGAAACCACAGTGGAAAACACCATCTGTAGTTTATTCATGTTAATGATCTCTGAATGATTGTGAAATCCCTGGTTCAGACCTTGTTATCTCTACCAAGATGAATACTGGTGAACAGAGAGTATTTGGACTGTAATTACCTGACTAGACATGTTTAAAAATATTTTCCTCTGACAATAAGTTACATCTTTATTATAGAAAATATAGAAAACATAAAAATTCATTTTAAAAAATTGAACCTTCTCTGAACTCTATTAGCAGGCAATCCGATGCATACCCCATTTAGTCTAATAGTTCATACATATTTTATTTTAATTTGATAACACTCAAATTAAAATATATCAAAAATACTTTAATGTCCTTCTATCATGAAAACCTCCCATCACCACTTTGCTTTTCAACATTTTCCGTTTACTGCCCCATCCTAGTCCTTGATGCATTAAAATTATTAATTACCACATAGAATGTGCTATTGATGTCCCTCCCGCATCCTAGATCCTTACTGACCAAATACTAGATATTGTGTGGTTGTTTTGAACTTTGAATTTTTGTAGAAGTAAAACTTTGGATATGTAAAGGCCCATGTACATACTCAGGTGTGTTTGTAATATGGCATAGGATAGAGGTGAATGAGAGTAGGATCAGATAGCCACAATCCGGAAGACTTATTCCAAGAAAATAGACAAATTTCTCAGAGAATGGGAATTGTTGCAAAATTTCTGAGGGAACTGTCTTCTTATAAGCCAGAAAAAAATAAATTGGATAGAACTACTTTGACAAATGATACAGGCACATATTAATGTTGAAATAGTATAAAATATTTGTAGCAAAAATTAAGTCTCCCCCTTCACTTATACTCCCAGTTCCTATGACATCCTTCGGAGAAACATTCAATTTGACCAATTTTTACTATGGAGTTAGAACATTTCTATGCATTGCTACATGATATAGGCCCTTAAACAAATGTGGCCAGGATTCAGTACCCTTCAGCACCTTGATTATTGCTCCTGAAAATGCATCCTGGGACTGTTTTTTAAGATGAAACATTCTGCACCCAGTTCTAAAGTGTGTGTGTGTGTGTGTGTGTGTGTGTGTGTGTGTGTGTGTGTGTGTTGGTGGGAGTGGGGGGACACACACCACACCAAGCAATTCTCCAACACCAGCTGGGTGACCTACACTTCAATTCAAATCTGATGCTACCTACCAGGAGATAAATCAGATCCCACAAATTTAAGGGCTCCGTTTCACAAAACTTCCACCCGCCCACCCCATCCCCAAACACTTCAGATGCTGATCACAAACCCATATTATCACCTGTTTTTCTGACCAACCAGTTATAGATTGAAGGTTTCAGTAACAGCCTCCATGGATTTTATCAATTTCCTACAATGGCTCACAGAACTCTGAGAAAACATTTCACTTACTGAATTATGGATCTATTATGAAAGGATGTATCTTGGGAACACCAAGATGAAAGAGATGAGAAGGGCAAGGTATGGGGAAAGGGTGCAGGAATGCCTCACCCTTTCCCCTAATTTCCCACCCAGAGGTTCTCTGAAACCTGCTCCATTGGGCTTTTAAGGAGGCTTCATTACAGGCACGATCAATTAAATCACTGGGCACAGCCACTGATTTAATCTCTACCTCTTGTCTCTCCTCCCCAGAAATCCGGGAGTGGGACAGAAAGTGGAAAGTTCCAGCCCTGTAGTCATGTGGCTTCCCCTGATCATCAGCCCCCCCCACCCTTAGGAACTTCACAAGTCACCTGGTCAACATAAACCCAGGTGTGGTCGAAAGGGACTGTTATAAATAACGAGGCATCCGTTTCACATTTACAGTTCTAAAGCAGTGTTTCCCAAACTTCTCTCATGATGAGAATCACCTGGTGGAGTTGTTAAAATACAGATTCCTGAATCCCAACTAAGAAGTGCTAAACTAGAATTTTTGGGACCATATAGATAAAATTGTGTACTTAACTAGTGCACTAGTTATATTGTATACTTAAGCTTAGAGCACGTCCCCGGTGGGGGTGGGGGTGTGTGCAAGAGGCAGCTGGTCGATGTTTCTAGCTTTCTATCCCTCTCCCTTCCTCTCTGTAAAAAATCAATAAAATATATTTTTTTAATTAAAAATAATAAATGAATTTATTTTTTTTAAAAAAAGACTTGCAGGCAAGAGACCAAATATTAAAAGTGGTATGCTTCCATTGTTTTATGCCTCAGAAAACTCCCAGGGTTTGGGGAGCTGTAACCCAGGAACCATTGGTAAAGGTCAAATATGTATCAGGAATATATTTGAAATATCTGAATATCCACTTCTTATAAATGACAATATACCTATAAAACAAACCTACATCAACTTCGTCATGAACATTTCTGTGCAGCACTTCATTTCATAGATGCTCCATATTAAGTTACACAGAAATGAAGCTCTCTCGGCTACTCTTCTTATGCAAACAGTTCTAATATGGACACACATTCTTGCACATGCTCTTGCTTCAGATGTGGGAACATCTATAGTGTAAATCTATAAGAATAAAGTAACAAATCAAATGGCATGTGAATTTTACCTTCCACACATAATGTCAAATTGCTCTCCTAAGAATCACTAAAACTATTCTCACAAATTGTTTATCAAAGCAAGCTTATGAACCCTTCACAAGATTGAACTTTTTTTTTTTTTTTTTACTTTTGTCAATCTCATTAGTGGAAAAGCAGTTTTAATTATCTTAATACATTGGCTGAAGTTACCTCAAACTGAGTGGCTTACAAGCACACACATTTATTATCTCATAGTTCGGTAGGTCAGAAGTCCCTTTGCTCACCCCAGCCCTTTGGCTAAGCTGCTCATAATCATGAAAAGGAAATGTTGGCAGGAACGCATACCTAACGGGTGGCTCTGCAGAGGAATCCATTTCCCGCTCAGCCCAGGGGCTAGCCACATTCAGTTCCTTATTATGGTAGCACTGCAGTCCCTATTTTTTGGCTGGCTGTCAAACATGGCTTTGGTCTTTGTTCCGAGCGTCTGCCCACGGTGCTCTCTTTCGAAGGTAGGTCAAGTCCCTCCTGATGCTTGAATCTCTCTGACTTGATCTGAACAAATCTCTCTGGTTTTAAAGGTTCGTCGGATTAGATTGGGCCCAGCTGAATCTTTCAGAATACTTTCTCTAAAGACCCATGACCTTCATCACATTTGCAAACTCCCTTTTCCACATAATATAATAGACTTGCACATAGCAATTAGGGAATAGATATCTTTTTGTGAGAGGCATTTTGCACACGTATATATTGTTTTAAAGTATATTGTTATAGGCGGCATAGACCCCCGCCCCCAACAAGCCTAAAGTCTTCTAGGTCCTAATCACGCAAACTTGTACATATAATGGTTACATGGAGAAGGGAATTCATGTTGCAGCTGGAACTAAGGTTGCTAATAAGATGAGCCTAAAATAGGAAGGTTATCCTGAATCACACGCAGGTACACTCAGTGTACACACACATGTTCTTAAAAATGAGGGAGAGAAGCAGCCCTGAAGAGCAGGGGACTGGGATGTGAGAAGGATGTAACCATCGCTGCTGCGTTTGAAGATGAAGGAGCTCCAGGAAGAACTGTAGCCCCGCCAAGACCCCCACTGTAACTCCGACATTGCACTTCTGACTTTCAGAATTACACGATAACAATGAGTCTCATTTTAAGCCACAAAATGTGTGGCAATTTGTTATAGCAGCAATAGAAAACTGATGTGGGCATCAATTAAAGTGTTTTCAGAAAGATTTGTAATGATATGAAAAATAATTGTTTTATAATGTTGGGCTTAAATCGCAGAATTGAAATTCATGGGCTTAAATAGAACTTGAAAAGTGATAGTGTCCAAATTGATTGCAGTTTCATAAACTTTTGCAATCTGAAAGTCTTAATGTTTCATAGCAGAGCATGGTATTTAAAGTTAGATTTTTTCATTCATATCCTATCTCTATTATTTATTAGCTCCCTGGAGTGATTGGAAAGCTACTCCTTGGTTGAGCCATCCATAAAATGGGGACAATTAATTCTACTCCATACAATTTTGTGGGTTTTCATTGAAATGATAGACATATCCCAGTACATGCATGGCAAATGTTAGCTGGTGGTAAAACCACTATTTTTATTCTTTATGGTAAACATTCCTTAAGGTCAAGCAAACAGTTATTTTAAGCATTCTCCCCTTGTCAGTATTAAACTGGCTTTGGGATATATTTCAGTTTTAGTAACTAAGGTGCATAGCTCAATGATACAATGTCAGGTTGATGACCAGAGAAGAGTGAAAACTGTCAGGCAGGGTAAGATAGGCAGTAGGGAGATGGCACCATCAAGAGAGAGGGTCGGACACAGAGCATTCTGGCTCCTCAGGATCCACTTACTCGGGTTTAATCAAGTCATCACTACTTTTTTATTTTGTCAACTTCTTCCTTCCAATTCTGTGATATTATTATTCCATGCTTCTTCCAATGTCTCCAAGGGCAAAGAAGATAGAGTTTTAATGGTAAAGAAAATAGAATTGTGTTTTAGTGAAGGGAGTATGAAGCACCCAAAATGAATCACCTCCTAGAAGATAATAACTGCCCATACATACTGCAATGTCATCTAAAAAACACACAGACAGAGACCTGGCTGACAGCAGCTGCCCTCTCACTGCAACAAGACTTGTTTGAATTGTTTTGTACCCATGGTGTGGGGAAGTGGGTTTTTGATATCTAAACCCAGCCTAGTACCAGGAATGATCAGGGCCTACTTAAGAAGGCAAATAATCCTTTTCACGAATATTTACAAGGTAAAATAAGATTGTTGTTAGAATATTAAATTTGACAGTAAAATAGTAGTCAAGTATTCAGGCTAATTTAAATTGGCTAATTGAAATAAGTGAATATTCTAGAAAAATTAATTGTGCCAGACAAAAAGCTGTTCCTAAAGTGTTAACTAAATTTTTATTGATAGTTCACCTCATGGTAAAATTTCATAACATGTAATGAACCTAAAGCAGTCATATTTTAGTGCAAAAATTAAAATTTAAAAGCTATGAAGACTACATTATAAATTTTCCAAAAGCCTCTTAATATTTAAACCAAAACAGGGGGGTAGTAGAAGAATATCATGTAAGTAAATTACATCTAGAAAAAGTTTACTTTAGAAAATTAACTTTATTTGTAATGCTAGCAGCAAGACACCCATATAAAAACATACATGGTGTCAAAACAAGCCAAAGGAAAATCGTTTGGGCAAAAAAAAATTTAAAAAAAGGATCACAAGTCCAATTTATAGAAAAGATTACTTTATTAACTTTTGGTTGACAATATATTTGTATATTTTCAGAAAATAACTCTGAGATCATGTAGATTCCTGTAATGGAGAGGAATTGAGTGGACTACATCAGCCATGAAGACAGAAGAGAAGCAGTCCAGAGATGGAGACACTGATTACACCTTGCCATACTTGCAGTCAGCAGCTGTGTGTCACTGCAGGTTGCCCAGGACCAAACCAGAGAGGGTCGGGCCTGCATCACCCCCATTTGTCCATCATCCCGAACTGAAATATCATTGCTGACATGTACACATAATGTTTGACATTGAAATTGGGTCTCAAAAGAACAGTTGGCCCAGAAGGAAACTCACTACAGACTGAGTCATTTGCCTCTCAGCATAACCATTATTGCTTGTCTCATTTTTGGTTTTTGTAATTGTATTTCTAGTAGCACATGATCTCACTCATCTAAGGGAAATGATGAACAACATAGACTGATGAACAAGAACAGACCCGGAAACAAGGAAGTATATAGATCAGATTGTCAGACCTTACAGGGAAGGTAGGGGAGAGTGGGGGGTAAGGGGTAAAGATCAACCGATGGACTTGTGTGCATCCATATGAGCCTAACCAGTGGTCACGAACAACAGGGGTGTGGGGGCATGCATGGGGAGGGGTTTGGGATGGGAATGGGGGGGATGAGGACAAATATGTGATACGTTAATCAATAAATAAATTAAACACACACACACACACACACACACACACAAAAGACTGAGGACGAATAAAAGACTGAGGGAATTGGATACAACTTTACACTTCATCTAGTTGAACTTCTTTATTTTATTTATAAATATAGAGTCCTAATAGTATAAATGAGTTGCTGAAGGTTACAATGTTCAGACACTAAGAATAAAGTTTGATATTTCTTCTTCTAGTAGCACACACTTCATTTCCCAATGTTTATTTAGTATTTTATGCCAAAACCCCTGACTTATGTTTGTCCTCCCACGTCGAGCTGTTCATTGAAAGCAAAAACTGCTCCATCTTCTTTTTTCGCGGAGAACTGCTGGCTGTTATTTTGCCTGTAAGGAAGAATCCTGACCCATGGGGCAGCAAGAGGCATGTTGCTGCTGTCAACAGAAAGGGCAATGGGGAAGCAAGTGAAAAGACTCAGCAATATATAAAAATCCTTTACAGCAAAGTTCACCCAGGTGTTTCTCTCAAATTCCAACCCACTTCCTCGCACTCCTTCTTAAGGACAGGTGTGACCCCTGGCAAATTGGTGAATCAGCAGGGAAAAGTGAAAGGTCACGTAGAGTTGAAGAGCAGCAGAAAATTGAAAAAATAAGCAAATTTAATAAACAGCATCTGTTTTCAATGGGGGTTTCTAATATTTAAACAACATTCTATCTTCAGCTCTGAAAGAAAGAAATGAGTGACTAAACTTGATCTAGAAGTTAATGACATGAATAACCACAAGTTATGAAAGCTAGTAATTCCCCAGGGTAATAGACATTATTGTAAATTATTTATTTTAAAATGTATATATGTTATTTCAAAAAAATCATAAAGTCATCAGGATGAAATATATCACTCTGTCACTTAGACAAGTAACATTTACTCTAATTATTTTGTTCTCAATTTAGGGGGCTTTCTCATTAGAAATTATCATTAAAAGTCCATAAACTTGTCTTGACAGTGAATAATGAGCAAACTGACATATTTTTGCCCATGCTGACATTTCTGTTCTCTTCCTGATGGTTGTTGACCTCATTGGGTACACTTATAAAATAGGGATTGAAACCTAAAAAAGAGTAGAAGACTTAAAAGTAAACTACTACATAACCTGTCATTATTATACCTTTAAGAAAGTTGATTTTGATGTATTAACCTTCCCTAAGATATTAAAAAAGAAAAAAAATTAAATGATGAACCTAAATATTAATATAAACAAAGATTCTAATTGTCTTACCAAAGCCGTGCCAGTTAACTTGAAACATGTGCAGTATATCTGGAAAAAAATATAACACAGCTGCATGTTAACACTGAGTTCAAAACATAAGCAAGGGATGAGAGCCTATTTCTTCTGAAAGAGAATACTGCAAATTTCTGAAACCTTTTCTCATTAGCTGGTTTCTAAGTACACTCAAGCGATTTCAGTACTTTTGTTTTCCTTTTCAACAAATTAGACAGACATTTTCTTTGGTATTAAATTCAGATAATTGGAGTTCTTTATTTGAAAAAAAGAATCTATATTTTTAAAAGGTGGCTTCTCTGACATATCCAATCAATGACTGTGTCACATCAAGGCCATCCTTCTTTTTGGTGATTACATTTACTTATCAATATATGACTTTGGGAAGAATAAGGGAGAATAAAGTTAAAAACTGGAGGCACAGAATTTTAAGTGTTGGTAGTATAAGAAGATTGTAAATAAGAGATATTACTTGTGAAAACTTAAAGGATATTCTGATTGAAGATGTATACCAACCATAAAAAACATCTTCTTTATGTCTACAGAGTAGAAAAGGGGGGGTGAAAAATATGAATATGTATTACACAGGTATATGGGTTCATAAAATAACCAACGTTAAATAAATTCAGGTTTTTATGTGCAACACATAAGTCAAATACTAAGATGACTGATTAGCATTATTTCATTCTACAGCAAGCATCCCATTACCAGATAAAAGCAATGTGGATGTTTTATATTTAAATATCAGTAATGGAATCATGCAGTGTGTTATGGGTTAAATTGGGTCCCTAAAAATTCATATGGTGAAGTCTAACCCCCAATTGCTCAGAATGTAAATCTATTTGAAAATAGGGTACTGGCTCAGGTTAATAATTAAGATAAGGTTAAACTGGATCCAGGAGGGCCTTTGATCCAACATGACTAGTGTCATTATAAACACGGGAATGTGAAGAGACAGACATGCACAGAAAGCAAATGCCATGAGAGCATTAAGACAGAGATTGGGATGATGCATCTCTAAGCCAAATGATGCCAATTTCCCAAACAAACCACCAGGAGTTAGGAGACAGACACAGAGCAGATTCTCCTTTACTTCCCTCAAAATCAACTGGAATAACACCTTGATCTTGGACTTAGAGCTTCCAGAATGATGAGACAATAAATTTGTGTTGTTTAAGCTAACCAGTTTGTGGTAGGTGTTTTTGTTTGTTAGTTAGTTTGTTTTGTTTTGTTTTGTTTTGTTACTCATCACCAGAAGATACTTTTTTTTCCTATTGATTTTTAAAGAAAGTGGAAGGGAGAGAGAGAAGAGAGATCAATGTGAGAGAGACATACTGATTGGTTGTATCCTACACACAGCCCTACTGGGCCAGGGATTGAGCCCCTTGACTAGAATCAAACCTGCAACTCTTCAGTCCAAGAACTGATGCTCTATCCATTGAGCCAAACTGGCTAGGGCTGTTTGTGGTAATTTTTATAGTAGTCCTAGCAAAAAAATACATCTATATCCATCTCCATTTCCTTATGTCAGCATGATATCTGAAGATATATTTACACATAAATATGAATAGAATGGAGACAACCCTGGGGCTACTTTGCACTTAATAATGAACATTAGATGTATACATCGCATCATGTTGTGTAGAAATAGGCACAAAAAGAAAGCCATAGGAGCACATTAAAAGACAATATGCATCCCAAATGAAACACTTAGAACACTGTAACAATAGAACATTAATTTGGAGGATGCCAACACTTACGTTCCCCAGTTATATATTCACTATTTAACCATAACTTGGTAAAATGTATATAATTAAACACTGAGTTATGATAATCAGAAGTTCAATAGAAGGTGGCAGCCATTGGCTGAGTTATTGTGGAAATAATGGAAGCTGTCAAAAGAATACAGATAGTGTTATAGTAAGAGTCTATTATCTACATTCCACATCAAATAAGCATGTTGTTTTAATATATAATTGTTATTCTTGCAGATAAAAATACATAACCCTCTTCTCTATTACACATAAATCATTTTGAGTTCTTGGTCCTTAGGAAGCAGGGAAGTCAATTAACTTAGGTCAGAAGCATGGAGTAGTGTCAGTGGCAGGAGTGAGGGAAGAGCTAAATAGCAATTCAGGCTTATATGGAAATGTTGAATATAGATAAAAGTTTTCATGGATGAAATCTAAGAGAAGCAAACAGCCAAACCAAACATTGAAATGTACAAATAGCAATCATGGTTAGTTGACCACAGTCCCTCATTCATTCAACTACTATTTGATGCATACTAACTCTGCATATAAACTAGACACTAGAAATATAAGGATAGACACTAAAAAGTGTCATTATCTTCATAATGGAAAAAGCAGAAAACAAGTTAGCAGTCAAATGCATTTGATGACTTAATGTTTTTACAACCACTTATTGGAAAGCAAGGGGTCAGAACTGCTCCAAATGTGGTTTAAGGAAGGTCTCTTTGAAAAGATTTTTAAGTTGAGATATAAAGAAATGTAAGAAGTGAGCCAAACATGAGGGAGCAGAATTTATTATTTTTAAATATATATTTTATTGATTTTTTACAGAGAGGGAGGGAGAGGGACAGAAAGTTAGGAACATTGATGAGAGAGAAACATCTATCAGTTGCCTCTGGTACATGCCCTTGACCAGAATTGAACCCAAGACATTCCAGTCCGCAGGCCAATGCTCTATCCACTGAGCCAAACTAGTCAGAGCAGAGATTAGAATTTTTGATAGACAAAAGAAACACTAATAAAACACTGTGTCATCAATACAAGAGAAGTTTGTACCTTCTGTAAATGCCATGTTAAAAACGGAACTGCTTTTCCTGACTTAAGAGGACATTCATTTAAGTTTGAAAAAATATACAATAATATTTTTATATAACATATGAAATATAATTTTAACATGTTGGATAGATTCTATACTACATAGGTCCACATAGATTCAGGTCTTCATTGTAATTAATTCACTAGAGTATAACTTGAGTTTAATAAATTCAACTTATTAAGCCATGCATAATTTACCCTTAAAATATTATAGAGTTCATGGTTCTTTTAAGATTTTCAGCTTACAGTTAAATGTGCTTACAATTTTCCACACACTATTTGCACTTAATATATATTATTTATGTTTTGCATATGAGGAAACTGAGGCAGACAAAGTTTATACAAATGATCCAAGGGCATAGAGCTAGTAAGTGGCAAAGGCCAGATTTAAAACCAGGAATTTTCAAGATTTAAAACCAGGAATTCCTGTTCCTAATATCCCTCTAAGCTACATTCTTGAACTTTTTATTTAGTTTATTTCATATTTAACCAAATAAAATATCGTAAAGAAGTTTTTCCTTACATACCACATTATGTTTTAACTATATTTCTCATCAATAAAATAAAAAAGAAAAATATGAAGTCTTGTGTTTTCCAGCCAGTTTATGCTCCCATCTCCTCCTCCAAATGTAATAAAATTCTTATATTGCACAGGTTCAGATGGAGGCAAGTCCTTCCAGACGAGGAGATTGTAAACGTATCTCACAGTCAAAGTCAACATGCACTGGCTTTAAATCCTTCAAAGAAAATATTGAAAGAAAAAATCGGCAGCTGCATCCTGGGGATGTTGTCCTTATTCTCTTCCCCGTGTTAGACTTCATAAATTTCTGATATACTTTCCAATTGGAAATCCCTATCTGAATCCTTTCCTATGCCATTATTATATGCAAAATAGGTTTATTTTGGGAGAGTGACTTCATGCATTCCTGAGATCAGTGGTTGGCAATCTCATTAGTCAAAAGAACCAAATATTAACAGTAGATTGATTGTAATTTCTTTTGAGAGCCAAATTTTTAAAACTTAAACTGTATAGGTAGGTACATTGTCATTAACTTAATTAGGGTACTCCTAAGCTGGCCTTTACTAAAAACTCAAGGAGCCAAAGAGTAGCATGTGGCCACAGTTTGCCAACAACTGGCTTAGATGACAGTTGAAAAATCAACTCCTCAAAGGACTATTATAGAAAGTAGAAATGAACTTCACTGAAATGAACTTTGCCTTGTAACTCCCTTTGAATTATATGGACACTAGAGGCCCGGTACCAAAAATTCAAGCACTCGGGGATGGGAACCTCAGCCCAGCCTGCACCCTCTCACAGTCTGAGAGTCCTTGAGGGATGTCTGACTGATGGCTTAGACCCGCTCCCTGCAGTCAGACATCCTTAGTGCTGCCATGGAGGCAGGAGAGGCTCCCTCCACCAACACTGTGCTCACCAGCCCTGAGGTAGGCTTCTGGCTAAGCAGTGTTCCCCCTGTAGGAACAGGCCAAAACTGGCTCTCTGACATCCCTGTGGGGTTCTGATTGCAAGAGGGTACAGGCCAGGCTGAGAGACCACACTGGTGCACAATTGGGGCCTGGAAGAGATGTGGAGGTTGGCCAGCCAAGGAGGGACCATAGGAGGGCTCCAGGACATGTCCAGCCCATCTCATTCAGTCCCGATGGGCTGGACACCAGCAGCAAGCTAAACTACCAGTCAGAGCACCTGCCTCCTGGTGGTCAGTTCATGTCATAGTGAGCAGTTAAGCAGCTTTAACATATCATTAGCATATTATGCTTTGATTGGTTGAATGGCCTACCAGTGGACTAGACACTTAGCATATTAGGCTTTTATTATATAAGACTAACAAATATAGCTTCCCATCACTATTGTAAACATATGAAACATCCTCTTCGATATATTTTCACTGAAAGTTTAAAGGTTACACTTTACAGCAATTTTTGGGTTCCTCGTTAAAAGTAGAAGTTGTTATTTAAATACTAGATATTTAAATACACAATATTTGTGCACAGGGGGTGCTGTCCCTCAGCCGAGCCTGCACCCTCTCACAATCTGTGTATTCAGAAATTACTTCTAACAACTCACTTGCCTGTCTGCTTGCTCCTAAACACTCACCTGCCTGCCTGCTCAGTGCATGTCATAGTGACTGGTCATTCCAGTCATTCCGTCATAACATTAGCTTAGGCTTTTATATGTATATAGATATCCAAAATAGCTTCCGGGTAGAATGCTTAAGAATACTGCACATCTACCTATGACATATACACATCTCCATAGTAGCCTTTTTGTTTTTCATTGTCTGAAATCAACATATTGGTTTGAGAGAGAGAGAGAGAGAGAGAGAGAGAGAGAGAGAGAGAGAGAGAGAGAGAGAGCTGCCTCCTGCACTCTCCCTCCTGAGGATCGTGGTAGCAACCTGAGCATGTATCCTGGCCAGGAGTCAAACTGTGAACCTTCTGATTCCTGGGATGTTGCTCAACCACAAAGCCACACTGGCCCAGCAGTTTTTCACTTTCTTTCTTTCTAAAATTATGAATATATGAAGTTTAAATACCACCCCAAGAGCTGTGGCTTACTAAATATGTTTAAATTGTACATTTTAATTTATATATTTTACATCTAATTTATAATTTTATAGTTGCTGTTTTTCATCTACAAATATAATTTGAAGAGGCATCTGCCTTTAGTGTGCAGAAAATAAAATAAAACCTTATTGGATTTTACTGTTGTTGTTAGAAAACTTTAACAAGGTGAATTGATTGTGCCTAGGAGAGACTAAGAATTTATTGGTGTTATAAAATTCTCTAGATTTAAGTGAGTTTCATCATTGGTGATGAGTTTATGTGGGAAGGCAGAATGTTAGCAGCATTAAGTATAGTACTCAGAGCTATACTTAAATTTAGTTTGTTCAAAATTAAATAATGGATAGCTAAATTTCTTTAGTATAAACAAGTATATTGATTCCAGCCTTCAAACGTATTTTAGGTATATAATGAATTTTAAAATACTGATTACAATTTGGCTATATTTACTAATAGTAAATAAAAATACTTAAGTTCTATTATAATAAACTTTTATGTTCACACACAATAAAAAGACACTCAAAACTATGTCATGTCGTAAAAAACCTAAATCTCTTTCATTTAAGCAATTTCTACTTCAATCTTTTGTTTTGTTTTTTCATGTGTCAATCTAAGCTCTGGAGAATTTCTCTCTTTTATGAACGGCTTTTTGAAAATACCATTTGAATAGAGATTAGTACTGGACTCGTTCTAATAGCATTCTCTTACTTGCAGAAAAAAGGACAACCACTTAATATTACATTTAACTTCATTAATGCTGAGAAGAAAAAACAATAAAAGAAGTCCTAATTTAAATTTGCTTTTTATAGTCATTGCCTCAATATCTTTTTTAAAAGTAAGATTTCTGAATGCACAGACTTGTAAACATGGTTACAGATGCCTTGGAGTTTGATTTTCTTTCTGCCAAAACTCAGACAATTAGTGTAAGTAAGTCATTCAATGTCACTAGCCTTAATGCTTTTACATTTGAAATAAAAAATATAACTTACTATACATAGATCTATGACACAGGGGTAATACACACACACACACACACACACACACACACACACACACACACGAGTGAACCAATATCTTGAAATATTATCAAGGCAAAGAAAATAAAGTATTATTATTATTTTGTTGCTGTTAAGGATCAGCTTGTTGGGAAAAAAGGAAGAAATATTTCTCTAAAGTCTCTGTATTGGGAACACATGAAGAGAGGTACTAGGTTATCTTTTGGGAAATGCAGCAATTGCATTGGTTATTGTGAAAGTTTCCTTCTCTCAGTGGATCTGATCATGTGTCTATACACGGAATCTCTCCAGCCACACGGTAGTACTGCATCACTGCAAGGATTACAGTGCATCAGTTACAGAGGAAAGGTACCCAGTAAAGTTTGTATGTTACTCAGGTAATGATAAAAGAAATAGAGGAAAGGATAGTTAGGTCCTCACATGGAAGAAGATAACTGTTTTAAGATAATGGCTCAGAAAAATATTGAGGCATCCCATAAATAATTACAGGGAATTAAACAAGGTTGACTTCCTGCATTTCAGGTAGAAGCAAGACTTTGAGACTTCAGACTCATATAGTCACATTACAATTCTTCTTCTTATTATTATTATTATTTAGATTCTATGACTTATGGGGACTACAGATCAGATGAAAAGCAATGTAAGGAATCATAAATATTGGGAAGGAAATATTGAAGATAATCTCATATATCACGATTAACTGAAGGATAAAATTAACTGGAAAAAAAACAAAAAGAGACTGTCTGCTTTTCTAATATGTCAACACTGAACTCTTTTGTTATTACTATGACTATTTGCCTTCCAGAAGCATGCAAAGCTAGAAACACCAAAGTGGAACAACTAATCTATATTCTTTCTCTACCTCTTTTGTCTCTCTCTAAAATCAATCAGTAATATGAGAAACAACTATCCCATTCCTAACTGATCTGCTTACATGTTTGCACAGGGAACCATACGTATACTGTTAGGTTGAGGCAGTGGGGGAAGCCCAGAGTCCATGCAAGCATCTGCGATGGATGATGACAAAGATAGCTGGCTAGCTGGAGCCTTCCTAGGGCCTTCCTAGACCCCTGGCCCGAGGCAGGAATTCCACACCTCTCATGCCCTCCACTCTCCCCTCCCTAAACAGCTGCATAAAAGAAGTACCTATGATGCTTTTTGGCACGAACTTCCCTGGCCCACCCTCAGATCAGCGAACTTCGCTGGGGAGTGCAGAATAAAACCTTCCCCCTTCTTAATCGCCTGGATTCCGTGTCTTGTATCTGCATCGCAAACCTCTCAGCTGGGACCTTACAACCTTACATATACCACTTTGTCTTTTATGGCCACCAGACTCAAAGACATAAAGTAGATGGCTATCACTTCAGTTCTAGTTATCGGCCAGATACACTATGGTTAAATCAAAACTGTAATGAGGTGATAAGAATGAATTTCCTCTGTTGTTGTGACTATACAAACCCTGAAGAAAAATGAATTTACCTATGTTTTCCCTTGGTTTTCTCTCTTTATATTAACATCATCTAAATCCATCATTAGTCACACACAAAAAATTCACATTGAAGACTGAGATAGCTACTTCAGTGAATCTTTGCATGTTAGTACCTTACCATAATAGAAGGTATTTGTTAAACATAGCAATGTCCAATGTGGCTCTTTCTGGTTAGCAGGGAGGTACTGCTGTAAGAGGAAGTATTTTCTTGAAAAGATTCAGGATTCTGCCATTCTCTGTTGGCACTGGGTTTTAACCTTTGGGAGTTTCTTCATGTCACAGTTCCCTCCATGATTCCATCTGAAGTGAGCCCTGAGAAGTATGTCCTCTTGGGAGATGGGTGCTTCCTTCCCGTGCAGAGATTTGAAGCCCTGCTAAGTCTGTTGTATTAGAACAACTACCAGTTATTTAGATGCAGCTTCTTTTCTTTCTTTTTTTTTCTCAGCAACATATTCTTAAAGAGCTTAGTAGAATTCTAATCATTTACTACTAGTCAGTTGCATGCCAGTAAGCAGGACAAAGTTATTTCCTAGTTAATATTTTTAAGACTGGGTTCCTCCCTCTACCAACTGCCTCCTCCTCCCCACCCCCTGCCTTCCACACACACACACACACACACACACACACACACTCACACACCTTAATTAGCCTAGGTGGGAAGGAAACTTTTCTACTGCAATAGTTGCCAGAAAGCTGAAATTCCCTCTATAACAGACCTCTTAATGTGGCTCTGCCATAAAAATTCATTATCTTGCTATTTAGGATCTAAAAGCTTTTGTCTTTTCCAAATATGTGTGACCCAAACTTTCTCACATCTGTTCTTTCAACCTCTGCTCTGAAATAAGTCAGCTCTTGCATTTTCTTCTTTTTTAACACCTTGCTAAAACATTAAGTAAAAACTAGCAAATTATCTCACCTTTTCCAACTGAAAAGTATTCTAGGGACAAAATAGGCAGGTTTGGGAAGTCTTAGGAATAAAGAGGGCCCATAGGAGAGGAATGCATAGGTGAAGCTGGGGCTTCCAGAACGTATCCATTCACAGAGAATATAAAGGTGCCACAGGACAAGGGGAGAGGAAGGCATGCGTTCACAGAGGGTAAAGTCACAGTGTGGGGGAAAAGGAAACATTCTCACAGAGGAAAGAGAAATGTTGCAAGATAAGGGGGAGGAAAAAAAGGAGGGTGCCATGTTGGTTTTGGACTTTGAAGCTGATATTCTACAAAAGAGTGACCTATTGGAAAAGCACAGAGTTGTAAAATGGGGAAGTGGTCTAATTAGAAGGGAGCAAAAAGAAATAATACATTACAACATTGATAAGCCTCAGAAAAAAGGTGGCTTAGTGGCTTACACCCTGTGGGATCCCCTCCTTACATGGGAGTTTGTATTTGCTTCTAAAAAATGTACACCCTTTTACCAACAAGTTCTATTAGTCCATGAATTTTATTCTTCAAACTCCGTGAAGTAAAGAACCCACAAGGGTAAGATCCACTCCCTGAAGCCCATGTTTCAGAACCACTTCCCTAGAGTTACACACTTAATTAAGTAGGACATGCTTTGTCTTCAAAATTATTTAAGAGAGTGAATGGTTTCTCAATATTTTCCCCTACATAATATATGTACACCTTCAAATGTTTAACCTGTAGTTGCTAGTATCTAATAATCTGCAATTGGCCTCTACGCAATGACAACACCCCACTTCCTCTGCCTACTTATGAATTGATTAGGTTAAAACTATCTGAAGTTAAATATCAAACAAATTAGAGTTATAACAGACTATGAGTCAATTTTATAGGTTTAACATTTCAATGCCAGCTATATCTGATTGTAGATTGAATAATTTTTTCTATATGCCATGAGTAATTACTCCAGTTCTTTCTATTCTCTGGCTCCAAATCCTCTAGTTTAGGACCAAATCCTCTTATTCAGATAGTCCTAGTTGGTTTTGTTCAGTGTATATAAGCCGTGGGCAAACTCCGGCCCACGGGCTGGATCCAGCCCGTTCGGCTGTTCTATCCAGCCCTTGGAGCTGAAAGAGCAGAGGGTTCTCTTGCTCTCCCCTCCGCTCCTTCACCAGCAGACCAAGATGAGAGTGCCAGTATGGTCACATTGCTTTTGTTCTGGCCCTCCGGTCCAGTTTAAGAACCGATTGTGGCCCTCGAGTCAAAAAGTTTTCCCACCCCTGGTATAGATCATCAGCCTGCAGACTGAAGGGTCCCAAGTTCAATTCCAGTCAAGGGCATGCACTTCGGTTGTGGGCTTGATTCCAATAGGGGGTGTGCAGGAGGCAGCCAATCAATGATTCTTTCTCATCATTGATGTTTCTGTCTCTCTTTCTCTTTCCATTCCTCTCTGAAATCAATAAAGATATATATTTTTAAAAAATTATCCAGGTAACAGAGAAGAGACAGGTAATTCTTAAAAACCTTGGGCATGAGTGACAAACATTACTTCTGGTCCCATTCCTTTGCCAATGACTGTTAGTGAGGCCACATATAGGGACAAAAGGAGGTGGGCTAGCTAATATAGTCCCTGGCTGTGCCTTTGCTATAGAAATTGTAGCATTCTGGAGAACAAATACTGGCTCAATTTGTTGTGGGCTGAACCTTTTCTCTTGAAATTCATGTATTAACTCCTAACCCCAGTATTCCCAAAAGTGTTTGGCCATAACGTTTTTAAAGACGTGATTAAGGTACAATGAGGTCAATAGGATGGTTCTTAATCTAAAATGATTAGTGCCCTTATAAGAAGAGAAAATTTGGACATAGAAAACACAGACACACTTGGTAGACTATGTGAAGGCAGAGGAAGAAGATGGCTGTGTCTATCAAGCCAAGAGGAGTCCTTGAACATATCCTTCCCTCATAGTTCTCAGAAAGAACCAGCTTTTCTGACACCTGGATCTCAGACTTCTAGTCTTCAGAATTGTGAGGGGGGGAAAAGTATATATATATAATTTGTTACCCAGTCTGTAGTATTTTGCTATGAAAAGTCTAGCAAATTAGTATACCTTACATGTAAGAGATATGACAATAATCAAAATATGAATATGTTTCAATTACAATGAGAGAAGGTTAAGTTCTTATTCTAAAAGACAAAAGGACAAAAATACTATTAGATGACACATTTTTAAAAGATTTCAGCCCTGGCTGGGTGGCTCAGTTGGTTAGAGCATTGTCCCAATACACTAAGGTTTGCACATATGAGAAGCAAACAATGACTGCATAAATAAGTGGAACAACAAATTAAAGGTTGTTGTTTTTTTAATCTCTCTCTCCTTCTCTCTCTCTCTCTCTCTCTCTCTCTCTCTCTCTCACTAATATCAATCTATAATAAAAAAAAAATAATATGCTAATGAGACCAGACTTCCTTCTGGACAAAGCTGGGGCTTCGAGGGAAGCCAGGTCCCAGGTGTCAGAGGAAAGCCAGTGCCGGCAGCCAGGGGAAGTAAGGCCTACTTTTGTATGAATTTCATGCATCAGACCTCTAGTAAATAAATAAAAGTAAAAATAAAATAAAAAATATTTAAAATATATATACACATATATAGTATATATAACAATGTATTAAAGCATACATAAAATGGAATATATATATATATCATTGTATATGCCTAAGAGGAGACTGGTCAACTGGTAGCTATGACACACACTGACCACCAGGGAGCAGATGTTCAATGCATAGGCATGGGAACATGGAACAGACTGAGGAATCTCAGAGTGAAGTGGGAAGGGAAGAGAGTGGGAACAGACTAACCGAAAATCTTATATGCATACTAGAGGCTCATTAGACAGATTTGTGCCCGGTGGGGTCCCTCAGGCTGGCCTTCAGGGATTGGGCTGAAACCTGCTCTCCAACCTCCCTTGAGGGGTTACAGATTGAGAGAGGGCACAGGCCAGGCTGAGGGAACCCACAGGTGCATGAAGCCATGCACCAGACCTCTAGTGTATATATAATTTATACATTGCATTTTCATAAAAATTCAATTTTGAATGTCAAAGAATAATGCATTATATCCTATTCTGGCCAGAAGAATTACATAAACCCCTCACTATCATCAGAATGTAGTAGTCACATGTAGGGCAAAGAAGCGTACTGTATGAACACATAGTGATCCCCAAAGTCATCCTAAGTTTTGTATCTTTCTGAGTAGGTTAGCCTCTCATCTGAAAATCCTGTATTGACCTCACCCGAAGCTGTTGCTTTTTGATGGATGAGTCTCAAGATCTCTATCAGTAGTTATCTGGCTAGAAAAAGAGAAAACACTCAAAAATTATAATAGAATAAATTATTTCATTATGTAGGCAGTGGAGAATCTGAAGGTTACAAAGGGCTGAAGAGATAACCCAGAACTGAAACAGCAAGAAGCTTCTACCTTTGTATCTTCCTGAGAGGTAGCGAAGATAATGGTGTCCCTGCACCCTAGGCCTTAGTCAATGAAAAGAAGCAAAAAACTCAGGTACTTTGATTTTCAGTATCTTGCTGACACTGGAGTCTTGGAAATAAAATATGTAAATCCCAAGCTTTGTCCAATGAAGCAAAGTAGATCAGGGAAAAGGCAAAAAAAAAAAATAATAACAATAGAACAGCCTTCCTCTCTTACTTTTTGGCATCCATTCTCACCATTTTACTCATGTTTAACAACAATATGCTTTCACCTGACATGAGTCAACTATCTCTCATATAAAGGAAGATACCCTTGTTCCCTCTCTCCTTTCTCCCCTCCTCACCCCCGCTCATCCCAATGAGAGCACAAAGCTCCATTAGTCATTGCAATAATCACAAGTTTAAGATCTCCATGTGATAATTTTATCCATGGGGTTCAGATGTGACTCCTTTTATTTTCATAATCTCTGAACTTATAAGTCACTTAATCATTTCCAACCTTCCTCATCTGAAAAAAATAGAGTGTAAAAAAAGAAAAATACTAAAAATTGGTTACTATATGTAGCTACATAACAAATTTATGTATAGGAGACACAGACTTTTTTTTCTAACTGGTCATGTAGCCATCTTAGATAGTTATATTGGGATTAGAGGCCAATCACCATAGCCAGCAAAGAAATGCCCTCCTTAATATATTTTCTCCAGTGGCACAAGATAGCAGCACCCAGTCCCCTCAGCCCCACCAGTGCAGAAGGTGGGTGGCAAGACCGGGCCCACATGCCTTCAGAGTCCCCCAGTCCCTTCAGTCCCCCAGCTGCCCAGGGCTGGCCCAAGGTGCAGGCAAGCCTCAGATGGCAGTTGCCCAGCTGACCAGGACCGTCTGAGACTCAGATAACTATGGCTGGCTGAGGCTTGCACTACTGGCTGTGGCAGTAGCAAAGGTGTGATGGGGGCGTCACCTTCCCCTGATCTCTGGGCCACCTCCCACCCCTGAGGGCTTCCAGACTGTGAGATGGAGCAGGCTGCGCTGAGGGACCTCCCTCCAATGCATGAATTTTCATGCACCAGGTCTCTAGTACAAAAATAAATCCTACCTAATAAAGAGTAATATGCAAATTGGCCATCACTCCAACATACAAGATAGCTGCCTCCATGTGGAAACAAGATAGTCAGCAGGGGAGGGCAGTTGGGAGGATCAGGCTTTCAGAAGGGGTCAGTTGAGGGCAATCAAGCCTGTAAGGGAGGGCAGTTGGGAGTGACCAGGCCAGCAGGGGAGGTCAGTTAGGGGCAATCAGGCTGGCAGGGGAGCAGTTAGGAATCAATCAGGCTGGCAGGGGAGTAGTTAGGGAGTGAGCAGGCTGGCAGGCAAAAGCAGTTAGGGGCAATCAGGCAGCCAGGCGAGCAGTTGGGAGCCAGCAGTCCTGGATTGAGAGAGAGCAGTTGGACATCTTTCAAGGGGTCCCAGATTGGAGGGGGTGCAGGCTGGGCTGAGGAAAACCCCTTCCCCATGCATGAATTCCATGCACCAGGCCTCTGATAATAATATAAGAATAAAATCTGTTTCATGTACTCACAACCATAAACTTACTTTTGCCACTCCTGTATATCTTGAACAGCACAGTACAAAGTTCAGGTGGTTATTATTTGAAATGGCTATCCTGTGAGAGGGGCTACTGCCATTTCTGCTCCACAGTTTCTTAAATTGTGTAGTTTGCCTTCACAAGAAAGAACATTATGATATTTTGGTTACTGGTACATTTACATATGAGAACTCAAAATCATAGTGTTGTTTCCCCATTTGTGAAATTATAACTGAGTATTTTGTTGGTCACCTGCTTCTGAAAAGAAGAATGGCTATCAGTAGAAAAAAGCCTGCCTTTTCTTTAGTATGCGAGTATGTGTTGTGATTCTCCTTTGGTGCTGTCCAAAGATGACCTACAGTGTTTTGACACTTGGAACAACATTGAATTTGTAATGCTATAAAGACAAAATGGCACTTTTCTCTCTCTCTCTCTCTGTCTCTTTCTCTCTTTTGTAAGACAGTCCATTACTGTGACTGTCACTATTGCAGAGCCTTAACTTGCACCAGGTCTCAGAAAAACAAAAGGTATGGGTTTGCCTATCAATTTACTAAGATTCCTAATAAAAGTTACACAGCAAATGGTCAGAACAGCAGACCTAAGTATAGCAGGTGTTGCTTTCAAGATCCAAAACAAATATTGTACCTCTTTCCTCGTGGTATGCAGCAGAAAATAAAGCATCTTTTCTTTTCTATGGAGAAAGAATGCTCAATATTCTCCACCACTAAAATCCTAGAAAATGCACTAAAGGGACAGGTTCCTGAATATTTGTCATGGTTTCCTCCTGCACTTTAGTTCCAGCACACACATCTATCTAACTTGGGCTTCTAGGGCACCTAATACATCCTGTTCACCAGATCCAGTGTCACATCATTAATGTAGTAATTGTTAGGTTTGAAAGGAAACAGGAAACAGAACAACAGGGAATTTTAAAGTAAAGTTTATTCCCAGGTAATGGGCGGAACCCATCACGGAGGTAAAGAGATCAGAATTGGAGGGGGAGGGGACAGGGGACCGGACCCAGCTGGGCTGATGGCGATCAGCAACAGTTGCAGCAGCAACAGCAACACGTGTCTTGCCTGGGGTCCCTTTTAAAGGATGGAAAGGGAGGGGGTTGGGCCCAGGGTGGAACAGGACGGGCACTCTGGCCCGTGCTGATTGGTGGTTCAATGTCTTGGAGATGTCTCTGTGGCAGGTGCCAGTCATGTGTTAGCTCCACCCACCAGTTTGGGAGGTGGGAGAAGCTTTCAGTAATGTCATCTAATATGGGATGTCTAAATCATCAAGGTCCAAGGTTATATAATGCTACATAGATGCAGAGTTAAACTAGTCCTGGAGAATAAGTATTAAGTTGGATTTCTGACCCTGCCACTGATTGTGATTTTTTTTTTTTTGACTGACACAAATAGAATGCATTTTCCAGATCCCAATAGTTACCAGGTGCCAGGGGAATATACTGATTTACTTTATCAAAGATCCTGCATCTCTGTCCTCAACTGCAATTACAGGTACTACCTGACTGCAAGATCCATTTGGTTTTTCACCAAACAGTTCATGGGAAAGGGCTTTTTAATAAGAACATCATTTCTGTGTCTCTCAAGTCTTTGAAGGCATTGCCTGAAATTTCCTAAGAATGTGGAATTGCTTTGATTTACTCTTTTTGATATGGATGGATAATCCTAGGGGTTAAACTTGATTCTTTCAGCAGTAGTAGCCCTCACTTTATGAGCCAGGAAGCCAAGATTATGCCCTTTGAGAAATCTATTTCAACATTTCCTTCAAGAATTCAAGAGGCAACTTCAGATAATGTTTGCAGTCTTATCTGGACTTCTGTGAGATAAGCCCAAACTTAACATTTTGGCTGCCCAAGGAGTAAGGACCATTTAGAATGACTATCAAAGAAATACACAAAATATGAGTATATTTGTTTTCTAGTACACATTCCCCCTAATAAATGGGCACAGTTACCTTTAGTAACCATTGAATATATGATGTAAGTGTTGTAAGTACTTTCTTAAGAATAATGTTTGTTAAACTATATCATGAATGAGGATCATCTGGAAGCCTTTTTAAAGGACAAATTTCTTAGCTCCAAATTGGAGTTGCTGACATATTTGGTCTGTGATATGCCCCAATGAATTTGCATTTATAATAAATCCCCAGGTGATGCTGATGCCTGTAGAGGGCCCACTGGGAAGACACATGGACATTCTTTATATTGTCAGCTGAGCCCAAGGCACTGGCAGAATCGTGCCCCTGGTTACACCCCTCTCCCCCGACTCAAGAAGATGGGGGGGGGTGTTATTCAGTTTCTGACTTACCTTTGTCCAGGTGTCAGCAGGGGATGATCTAGATATCTAAATCCAGTAATATGAGGGCCTAGTTAGGAATGCGAATACGTTCCTTTGATCCTAAGTTTTGGTGTTATTTCCTGGTGTTTTGGGATATGAAAATAAATCTGCTGCATGGCTCCCGCGCCTGCTGCCTCTCCATCAGAGAGGAAGAATGGCACCCACCTAGCTCCCAGCCTGATGAATCTATTTCTGCTTCTGGTCTCTTTCTTTCTTTAATTTCTTAATCCCCAGCTCATCCACTCAGGGACCTGTTTCCTTTTCCATGATGGAGACGGACATGGAAAAGAGAGAAACACCCCCCTCCTGCAGATTCTGGTACAAGGGTCTATACTTTGATAACTACTGCTTAATAAACTCAAATGTTCCTTTAGTCATTGCGGTTCTGGATATATTCATTTTCTTAAATCTGAAAACTGAAGGAAAGCTCCTAGCTTTTGATTTGATGTTTCTAAAAGGAGGGTAACTTAAATGTCTTCCCTAGTTATCAAGACTTTGGATTTTACCATTGCATAGATAAAATATACATTAGTACATGCCCATCTCATTTATTACTGAGGAACGAGTATTCAGTTCACCACATACACAATCCCTGCAATTCAAAATGTATTGCTCTCTAGTTCATGAAGAGTATGCCCGTGTGGGGTGTCTGTAGAAGAGAGACTTTATTTAATTTTGAGTAAATGTTTCCTATGTGCCCATAAAATAGCACTAAATAATATAATTTCTGTATAGCAAATGTCCTTAGTTATATCTAAGGTATATTCCTTTGTATTTGTAATAAAACAAAGAAAACTCTCATAGCTTTCTTACTACAGAGGTATCAAGTTAGTTCTCAAAATCTGAGCAAAGTTCAGGGATTTAAATGTGGTAGTACACCAATATTAAAACATATACTATCTTTTTAAAAAGTCCAAAATATATTTAGACTCTCTTTATTGTGATCATATTAGGTATGTGTTGATTATTAGAATGTATGCTAAGTTTTTTAAAGCTAATTTTGTTTTATCGTTTTTATTATGAATTAAATTATTAATTTTATAACAAAAATAACTTCAAACATGTAAAAAATAATATTTCATGGATTTAGAAGAGCTAACATAAAATTATAAATCAGAGGGAAGGCATGAAGAGATGAACCAAAGAATTTATGTACATATATGCATAACCTATGGACAATACAGCCGTGATGACCTGGGGAGTTGCAGGAGTGGTGTAGAGCAGGTCAATGGGGGAATAAAGGGACATCTGCAATACATTCAACAATAAAGTAGATTTAAAATGAATAAAATAGAATTATAAGTCAAACTTAAAAATTAAATATAGTATTATAAATAAGAAAACCATATATTTACTTCTGAAAATGAACAGCTTGAGTACATACCTCTAGGTCTATATTCTTAAAAACTGATATGTTTCAAAGACATATGATAATTGCTTCTCAAGAATAATTCTATGTAAAACACACCTGAATTTCTGAAGAGAGCTATTTTATAACAGTAAGCATTTTCAGAATTCTGAAGATAGGATTGCAATTTATCATATTTTTGAAAGGGGTTGAAATTATTTTATAGAAAGCTTTATGCAAATACTCAGTAAAAATTTTGATTTCTATATTTCTCTTTGTAGTTCAAAGATGAATAAGGTAAGAATGAAATGCCAAAGAACCTTAAAAAGAAATCTTAAAATTCCAGTGAGAAAAATTGCCTTTTTTGTACCTATCTTCAAGGTAAACCTTCATGCACTAAAAAGACATCACACCCTGGGGGCTATTTGACAGAGAAGTAGAAGGCTGCCAAGTGGGGAGAATATCACTTCAAAATAAGATCTCAAAAAATAAAACTCTTAAATGTACAAGTAGACTCTGCAGAAGACCCCAATCACAGGAACAGTTCACACAATAAAAAATAAAACATAAAACTGAAGGTAAGCAAATATAAATCTAATGAAATTCATTTTGGCAAAGAAATAGAATGAAGCACATTAGCATCTTCAAATTACATTTGCTTCTTTGCAATCATCCCTGTATCGAATGGCACTAAACCTAGGTAACCTAATGTCTCCAAAAAGCTAGCTACTCATTACATGTAGCACTTTAAGAGACAAAACCCATAATAGCCTAAAGCTCAAAGTGTTAAAACCTGACTTTTCAATTACCTCCATTTCCTCCAACACTTAAATCAATTTTTGAAGACAATTAAAGTGTCTGGAGCTAACATATATATTTATTTTCTATTTCTAGAAGTTTATATAATCAATTGTGTGTGTTTTTACTATTGTACAATTTGGATGACAGTATTGATCTGGATTTCATTCTGTATATAAAGAACTTATGAACCCTCATGTTATAAATTCTACTTTTACCTGAGAACAGCACCATTTCCCTTTGTTATTATCCTTGTTATTATAAACAACAACATTCTTTTAGGTACTACCTCACTCTCTTCTTGTTGTTCTATTGGAGGCCTTGAAAAATGGTACTCAGATTATCTGACAACTTAGTACAACAAAAGACCATATGGGCCAGTTGGGTTCTTATGTAGAATTTAAATTTTTTTTGTCAATTGTAAATTGTATTTGGAGATGTAGCTAAAATGTTTTTTGTTCCATCTGCCTGCTTCCTCTGACTGTTTCTGGGTATAGAAAGAAGGCTACCTGAAATAATCAAAGCAATACACTGAGAAGTAGACACTAGAGATGAAGATAACAGTGCCTTGAGGGTATTTGAATTAATGATTCCATTCATCCCTGACCCCCTCAAATTTGATTTAGGAGCATCAAACTGTACCCTGTTTCCCCAAAAATAAGACAATGTCTTATATTAATTTTTGCTCCCAAAGATGCGCTAGGTCTTATTTTCAGGGGATGTCTTAATTTTCCACAAAGAAGAACACATTTATTGTTAAATGAAAATAAAGGAAATTTATTATCTGTATACGGTACGGTAGTATGGTAGTTGTCAACACAAACCAGAATCCTACAGTATCAAGAATTTACTCATTTATTCAATGATAATCATGTCATCATCTTCTGGAACATCATCATAACAATCCAATTCCTGAATTTCTTGTGACTCCATTTCTTTCAGAATCAGTGGACCAAATCTCTCATGTTTAGCAATAGCACTGTCTTTAAATGAGTACTTCTTGTCAAGGTAGCCTGCTCACAGTGCATTTGCAATGCAACTGTCAGTGATTTTCTCCCATGAATTCTTCACCCAAGTCACAACTTCTTGAAGTTTAGGTTTCACAAAGTTTCCACGCTGATTTCTCTCCATTCACACAGCAGTGATGTCAGGACTGCCCGTAATGTCACTGGTTGCTAGTGCCAGTTGGGGAGGCCCTAGGGACCAGTTAAGGGTAAATTAATTTTCACTCTGAGACAGAGCCTGGGAGCCTTATTTTTGGGGGGATGCCTTATATTTCACTCAGAAGGAAACCTGTAAGTAGGTCTTATTTTTGGGGAAACACGGTAAATCTCAGTTCTGAATTAGCCACTTAAATCCAGTGAACTTTGTAGTTTAAATAATAGGCTTTGTAGTACAACTATTTTTGCTGATTATCAAAGATCCCTTTTTCTCCTCCTTCCACTGGTTCCCGTTAGAATACTTACCTATTTGTTGAATGCTTTTATTCTTGTATTTACACACACACACAGACACACACACACATACACCCCCTCCCCCCACACACACACATTACAGGAACACATGTTTTTAAAATGAACAATTTAACAGGGGATTCTTACTAGTAAACTAGGCACTGTTCATATTTGGGACCAAATAATTCTTTCCTAGGGATAGTGAGGAGGCTGTCCTGTGCATTGTAGCATGTTTTGCAGCATTTCAGGCCTCTACCCACTAAATTCAGTGGCAATCTCTGGTGACAACCAAAAGTGTCTCCAGATATTACCAAATGTCACCTGGGGAGCAAAATCAATTATTGATTTCAGAGTAATATCTGTGAATATTTTGCTATTTGAAAAAAAGAAACTATTCCAACATAGATAAAAATAGCACAAGTCTTTTAACTCCTTGTAATATCTACACGAATAAAATGGTAATATACTAATTAGGCCAGGAGACCTTCCAGGTGGCTGAGCTGAGGGAGAGGCAGTTAGGGACAATCAGGCCAGGAGGGGAGGGCAGTTGGGAGTGATCAGGCCGGTAAGGGCAGTTGGGAGTGAGCAGGCCAGCAGGGGGGTGCAGTTGGGGATCTGCAGGCAGAGTGGTTAGGGGCCATCAGGCAGGTGATCAGTTAGGAGCTAGAGGTCCCGGATTATGAGGGGGATGTCTGACTGCCAGTTTAGGCCTGATCCTGCCTGTTTAAGCCCAATCCCACAGGCCTAAACTGGCAGTCTGACAACTCCCAAGGGGTCCCAGATTGGAGAGGGCACAGGCCTGGCTGAGGGAACCCCCCCCCCCACCCGTGCATGAATTTCATGCACCAGGCCACTAGTACTTTATATAAAGCACAATGACTTCATGTCCTTTTTATTTCTGGTTGTGCATTTTATCTTTATTGAACTAAGCAATATAACCAAATCATAGATTGTTGTATTATTCTCTTTAAAACTTAATTATCAATTATTCAATCATTTCTAATATCCAAATATCTATTCTCCTTCTTTATATATATAGCTCTGGATAAAAATGCTTGTCATTTTAGGTTTTGTTATTTTAAATATAGAACATTAACTGCATACTTATGATGGGCCTGGATCATATCGCTTATAGGGTAAGCAGTTTCATGTATTGTCACATTTAAGCTTCCCCATATCCCTATTTCTAGGTATCCTTATTTTCTGTAATTTGGAATGCAGCTGAAGCCCTGAAATGAATTATCTTTGACAAGGTCTCACAGCTTCCTAATGCCAGGAAACAGATTTGTAGCAAGGCTAATTCTATGTCAGGGTTGGCTATATTTCCACTTAAATTTTACCCACTGCACACATGCTTTTCTCCCCAAGACAGTGAACACCATGGGCACAGCGATGATGGATCTTCTTAATCAGCTCTCTTCTTCCTCACTTGCCAACCCCAGCGTCTTGCATACAGGCCCCACTGAATTCAACTAATGTCCTGTTGCCAGGAATTACTTTGTATTTTTCGGTCTCCAGACCCCAGATATAATATTTTTCACCTTAGCCTCCTCACATTTCCACACTGGAGTAAGAGACAAAACCCACTGCATTTTGACAGCACAGCTTGGGAATGTTGTAATTTTAATTTTGTGGTTCTCCCTACTGTTGGCCTCTCTCTTCCACGCTGCAGTTCTTGCTGTTTTTAATAAACGCACATTGGTCTGCTGCGCATTTTAATCATATATGGAAAACACCAGGTTTCTTATTTTTATAAATACAGTCACCTTAAAGAAAATTGAAGTAAGCCTTGCTGAAAGGATCAGTTGGAAGAGTTTGAAACCCTTGAGAGAAATATGTTGTAAGCAGGGTAATACTGCAGTTCTAAATCAGAGACAAAGGAACTCGTGTGGAAAGGAGTGAAGTGAACAGAACCTTGAAGCTTCACAATTCTGGAGAGGAATTAAATTTTAAAAAATTATTGCTAGGAAGGGAAAGGTGTAAATGCACATAGGAGTAGAAATGGAGTAATATTTGGCTGAAAGTGACCTGAACAATGAACACATGATTTCTCATGATAAGAAGTTCGGAAATAGGCAGAAGCAGGGCTGGTTCATAGGCTATGCCAAGTCCCCTAGGACCATGGCTTTTTGCATACTTCCTCCTTGTGCCTCCATTACTTGGACACATCCTCTCCTCTACTTTTAAGATAGTGACAGTATTTTTAAGCATCACAAACTCCAACCATCAAAAAAGTCATAAAACCATCCACAAGTAGTAAAGGAGACCCTCCGAGATTCCCAGGTATTATTTGTAAATTCTTTTTTGTCACTGTCTTAAAATATATAGCTTTATAATAAACCAGTGGCCTGGTGCACACAATTTGTGCATGGGAGATAGGGGTGTTCCTCAGCCCGGCCTGTACCCTCTGCAATCTAGAACATCAAAGGATGTCCTACTGCCAGTTTACAGGGATTAGGCCTAAACCAGCAGTTGTACATCACTCTCACAATCCGGAACTGCTGGCTCTAGCTACGCATCTGCTTGCCTGTCTGCCTGCATCATTGCCCATAACTACTCTGTCTGCCAACCTGCTTGCCCCCAACTTACCCTCCCTAGCTGGCCTGTCACCCCCACCTTCCTGCCCCACTGGTCTGTTCACCCCCAACTGCTCCCCTGCTGGCCTGCTCACTCCAAACTGCCCCCCCCCCAGCTGTCCTGATCACCTTCAACTGACGCCCATTGACAGCCTACTCACCCCCAACTGGTCCCCCTGCTGCTCTGCTTACCCCCAACAGCCCTTGCCATCCCATCCTGGCCTGATCACCCCCTGGTGACCCAAGGTCCCAGCCCCTCCTATTTATTTATTTATTTATTTATTTATTTATTTATTTATTTATCTTCAGTGCCTCCTTGAGCAGAGGCCAGGGCCAGCTGGAAGAAAGTATCTAGGATATATTTATTTTCTATAACTGAAACTTTGTAACCTTGAGTGGAGGCTAGGGCCCACCAGGGCAGGAAGCTTGGCTTCCTTCATCACCAGGGGCAACTCAAGCCTCCTGCTTGCTCTAGCTCCATGGCCAGCCACCATCTCGATTGGGTTAATTTGCATACTCACTCCTGATTGGCTAGTGGGCATGGCTTGTGGGTGTAGCAGAATGATGACTAATTTGCATGTTTCTCTTTTATTAGTGTAGATTTGATACTCACTAGAACAGGGCCTCCTATCTTTTAAAATAATTTAAATGAAATTTATTGGGGTGACATCAATTAATGAGATTATTTAGGTTTCAAGTGTACATTTAGGTGATGCAATATCTGTATGCCCACCACTCAAAGTCAAATCATCTTCTGTAACCTTACATTTGACCCCCTTTACCTTTTATTACCCCTCCAATCCTTTAATCCTGGTAACTACCATACTGTTGTCTCTATGAGCTTTTTTTTCTTGTTTGTTCATTTGTAACTTTCAGTTTTATATACCACATATGAGTGAAATCATATGGCTCCTAACATTTTCTGACTTATTTTTCATAGCATGGTATTCTCAAGGTCCATCCATATTGTCACAAATGACAGTGTTTCATTTTTTTCTTATGGCTGAGTAGAATTCCACTGTACATATGCACTGTATCTTCTTTCTCCAATCATCTATTGAGGGACATTTCAATTGTTTCTATCTCTTGGCCACTGTGCATAATGCTGCAGTTAACATAGTGGCACATATATCTGTGTGAATAAATGTGTTCAATTTTGGGGGGTAAACTGATAGAGCCATTATGGAAAACAGTTTGAAGGTTCTTTAAAAAAATTTAGAATAGGTTATCATATAGCCCCAGCTTTTGATCATGGAGGGAAATCATTTTCAGAGAACCTGAAATATTCCCTTTTATATCCCAATGATCAGAAATTGGTTAGGTGCACACTTTAAACAAGTCACTGGTAAAATAAAATAGGATTACCATAAATTTTTACATAATTTATATATTAATTAATCAAATGCAACTCCTACCTCTCCATTGTACATTATCATTGTGTCACTAATGAAATTAAGGTTCTGTTAGCAAAATGAAAAAGGGTAAATGGTTGATGTTAGTCAATCAATATTATTTACCAAACTTGGCAAATTTATTTCAAACTAAAGTGATTAGGAATTAAATATGGAATCATTGCTATCTAATGCTGACCTGCAAATAGTGTGTCAAATATGGTCTAATTCTATGATATAGATTAGATTTGGTTCTGGAATAACCATGGAATAAAATATTTTATATATATAAAAGCTTAAGCAACCAAGCAACTGAACTGGTAGACCAGTTGCTATGATGCACACTGACCACGAGGGGGCAGATGCTCAACTCAGGAACTGTCTAGTGGTGGTCAGTGTACTCCCACAGCTAAGCTAGCTGCAGCCAACCTCCTGCAGTCCCTCCCCCCAGCTGGCTGGCTGGCCCCAATTGGCTCAATCAGTATTGGGCAAAATAGCCCTGATGGGCCCCAACCACCTGCCAGGCTGAGGGACCCCACCTATGCACGAATTCATGCACCAAGCCTCTAGTAGGATTATAAAATAACTGCTTTTTCTGCGCCCCCCCCCCTAGTAGTAAACACACCATTTAAACTTCATAGACCAGCAGAAAAAAATTAAAATGCTCTGTGGAATTGATTTCTAACTAAAATCAGAAGTGGATTACTTTGTCCCACCCTGAAAAGGGCTGTACTGTTATGTCCAGGACTGGTACCTGGGCATCAGCATGTTTTAGCATTCGTCTCCCAGATACTGTCCAAACTAGGTTTGGAAAACACTGCTCCAAAAGTAAAAAGTACTTTGAATGTGAAAATCACAATAAATGTGATAGGAAATGACAGGTGATTTTATATAGCCTTCAAATTGAAGCACTTCCAGCCTTAAGACACTAAAGGTTTACACTTTTCTCCTCCTTCATTCTTATTGTCTTCATGTCCCATCAACATCCTCTTGTACCACCGACCTTCATGTTAGTGCCCTCTGCTCCCCTTCCATTCCTCTCACTACATGACCTGCATTTTGAATTGCCCATAATAGTTTCTTAAAAACTTCCCTTACATCGTGAGAGCAAAGTCATTATCCAAACCATAATTCCTATTGTACTTTGCAGGGGAAAAGAAATAAAATTTTTTTAAAAATAGCTCAGTCTGCTGATATAGCTATGGATCTGCTTCCTCCTTTGAACTAGTTCACAATACTGTAATGAGCATTAGAGATACAAAAGGATACATTGAGGATGAGCTTTTTAATGAGTTTAGACTTTGTGACATTTTTACATTGTTTATATAAGCCATTTGTTGAAAGTAAGATTAGAAGTTATTTATTTCATTCTAAAATTTTCATGTCCTAGAGTTTTTAAAACATTTTCAGGCAAAAAAAGAACCAAGTAGTTCTCATCATTTGAATAATAATTACCCAAGCCAGAGAGGCAGCACCACAGGTTTACCATGATTAGGACTATTGGGATCAAGGTTTTAAATGCCAGCTGTGTACCTTCTGCTTAACCATGGTCAAGTTAATTAACCTCTCTATTTCTTTGACAGATGTGAAATGGGTTTATCACCTCTTTTTCAACATTGTTGAAAACATTAAACATGAAAAGAATTTATGTTGAAGTACTATAAATATTATTACTTAATTATGTTTGTATTTAGAGACAAATAAAGAAGTGGTAGTTTTTATAAAACTGAAGGTGTAAGTTATTTGTTGACTTAGACACTATTTCAAGATAAAAACAACCAAACATATCTCTTCAAATGGAGCTAAGTAAACATCAACTTTTTAATTGTCAAGGAAACAAATGCATTTAAAACCTTACACCATCTATGCAAGGTTTTAAATGCTCTCAAATACTTAAGTTTATAAGAAGACAATAAAATAAGATTATTTCCACCCAGAAATCAAGGTCTTGATGTAAGTACTTCAATCATGGCAGATTAAGCAAAATACTAAAACAAACTCAAGGTTTCACTCAAGCTTGCATAACTACCATAGTCTTATATAATTATATTTACCAAATAAAATTGTGGTCCTCAGTTTAGCCCAACCCCCATATTTTATAAAGGAAGGATATATCCAAATCTATGGCAATTAATATTGAGTTAATGCACAGTTACTAAATAACTGTGGTTAAATAATCAATTGTGAATTACTACTTCTGGAATAAATGGATTTTGAGATAAAAATTTAAACATAATTTAAATAAAAAGAGTGTGGTAAACTTTTGACTAGATTATATCGCCAATCATTTATTATTCTCATTTAAATTCTATCAATTTTGTCCAAAAGGTAATATTTTCTGTTCTGCATGGTAAAATTGGACAATGCAGTTTTTCCATATTTTAATATACACAAGCTTAAATACTGTTACTATAATACTTATTTCCTTGACCAGATATTACCTTTATACAAAAGTATAATATTTATGGTTTTACTTCTGTCTCATGTTTCAACCTCATAAATTTTATCACACTATAAGCATAGGTTATATGCCTCCTTAGGGTGTGGAAGGGAGCTTTAGTCTAGCTAGCCCTATGACATCTGTAAAGAAGGGAGGTAGGTGGGACTTGGATTTGAAGTATTGATGGTTGTGGTTCTAGGGTTGTGTAAAAAATGGGATTTTAGCCCCCAACACTGCTCTCCTATTCCACTTAGCAATACCAGCACAGCAACCTCTCAGCTTTGCGCTCACACCAAGTGTGTGATATATTTCCCACTTTTGCTTTTAAAAGAGGAGCAGGAGAGGTGAGTTATCCTTCTCTAGCCAGAAATCCATTTTTAGAGTCTCCCTGCAGCAAGGCCCATTTGGACATCACCTCTCTGTCTGTGAGGATTAGTTTCTGTCTCTCTGATTTGTAGGTGAAGTGAAGTGCCCTCGTCTTCCAGTTACAGTTCTAGGAAAACCTCTGGATACCTTGCCAGGCAAACTGGCCAAGTATCTAAACTCACAGCATTTTCCAACTGCTGGCGAGAAGCCTTGCCAAACGTTGAAGAGAAGTACTATGTCTTCACTACTTGCCAGACTTTCTCATCAGAGCTGTTCCTTCCCTTTTAATCATCACAAACTGGAGGTTTGGGGAGTCCACGTTTTACCATGTCTATAACTCTCATCAACAGCCACTGACATTCATTATTCCAAATTTCTGGGTTTCTTCAGGTCTTCATAAATATATCCCTTAAGATTAGGGAGTTGATAAATGGAGTCTTGCTTCCAGAAAGTACCACAGTCATTTACGACATTACATGCTGCAGCTTATTTTGTGCAAAGCCCTGGGTATACTTCAAAAGTTAAGGCAACAGTGTCTTACAAGAAGTCTGAGGCAAAGAGGCTATACTCAGGACTCAGACTAAAATGAAATACATCCGATTGGCAATTATGGCTCATGAAAAATCTACGGAAAATTGTTTTTCCTATCAGATTTGACTCTGTCTGATAGGCCATGTCTCATGGAACTGTTCTCAAATCAAAAGAGCAACCTTGTAAAACTAAGACATCCCTTTTAATCCCCTCCTAAGTCTATAATGTATCTGGAAAACCAAATGTGGAATGTAAAATCTGATTCTGAATTACTGTCCTACCCTCTTTTGATAATAATCTATATCCTTATAATGACGGCACACTTCAACCCTCCACAAGTGTCTTCTATCTAAATACTAGATGGATATCTAATATGTATATCTACCGTGTTTCCCCCAAAATAAGACATCCTCCGAAGAAAATAAGACCTACTTCATGGAAACATAATACATCCCCTGAAAATAAGACCTAGCGCATATTTGGGAGCAAAAATTATATAAGACACTGTCTTATTTTCGGGGAAACTGGGTAGTATTTATATCTTCTATACTAAATACTAGACCAGGGTTCTCAACCTGTGGGTTACGACCCCTTTAGGGGTCAAACAACCCCTTCACAGGGGTCACCTAAGACCATCAGAAAACACAGACATTTACATTACAATTCATAACAGTAGCAAAATTACAGTTATGAAGTAGCAAAGAAAGTAATTTTATGGTTTGGGGTCACCACAACATGAGGAACTGTATTAAAGGGTCATGGCATTAGGAAGGTTGAGAACCACTGTACTAAACTGTCCTGTTTACCCTAATATTGTCCACCAAATAAACTCCACTGGATAACTAATATCATGTAGCAAACTTATAAGTTTTAGAAGACCAGCTACAGAGGGCAAAGATCAAAATTTTTAAAAAACAACTAGAAGCCCAGTACATGAAATATTTATCAACCAACTAGAGGCCCTGAGGGGTGTTCCTCAGCCCAGCCTGCACTCTCTCCAATCTGGAACCTATCAGGGGATGTCCGACTGTCAGTTTAGGCTCGATCCCTGTGAGATCTGACCTAAACCGACAGTTGGACATCCCTTTCACAATCCGGGACTGTTGGTTCCCAACTGCTCACCTGCCTGCCAACCTGATCACTCCCCTGCCAGCCTGATTGACACCTATCTGCTCCCCTGCTGGCTTGATTTCCCCCAACTGCCCTCCTCTGCAGGCCCAATCACCCTTATCTGCTCTCTCCTACTGGCCCAGTCACTCCCAACTGCCCTCCCCTGCAGACCTGGTCACCCCCAAATGCCCTCTCCTGCTGGCCTGCCCCCTCCAACTGCCCTATCCTGCATATTTGGTCCCCCTAACTGTCCTTCCCTGCAGGCCTGGTTCCCCCCAACTGCCCTCTTTTGCTGGCCTGGTCCCTCCCCACCAACTTCCCTCTCCTGAAGGCCTGGTCCCCCCCAACTGCCTTCCCCTGTTAACTGCCCTCCCTTTCTGGCTTAATTGCCCACAACTGACCTCCCCTGCCTGCTCGTACAGACATCTTGTACGAGCTTGTGGTGGTCAATTTGCATATTACTTATTTATTATATAGTATTCTGCAATAGTCAAGATATTCCTTCAAAATAATGGAGATAACCAATATTGTAGTCCCCCAATTGAATTCCCTTTCCCCCAGGCTTATAATTTGAATTTTCTGTACTATGCCCAGCCCAATAAGATCCTACATATTCAACTATAAAGTTCTAAGGTATAAAATGAAAATATAGTGGGGAAAAAACACATTCTGTCCATTAAATAACTGAGATGTTCCCATTCTAGATTGTATTGTTTTCTAAAGGACATAGTTTGTTCTTTCTTTATGATAAAGATGTAACCTATTTTTAATTCTAATCAGGGTTTACTTGGGTATATGCTGGACTGCAGTTTTTATAATGTTTAGTTTTAGTCTAAATTGTCACCTTTACTACTGTGTATTTCCACGAGACTTTCAATGGAGAACCTGCTGAGTTCTTATCTACTAAGACTGAATAGCAGAGGGAGATTTATTTCTGCTTTTCAGAGATTTTAGAACCATTTAGCTTTTTGCCTAATTTGTCTTCAAATTTTGCAAATTCCATGAGGGAGAAACTAGCCCCACATGTCAGCTTCATCATTCCAGTCCTATGTAAATACCAAAAACTTTGCTGTGTTCTTGGGTCCCTCAGAGGGTCCAAGTCTAAAGTTTATAAATCTAGCTACAAGGGAATCTGGGTGGAAAAGTGGCTATGGATCTTCATTGTCAATTAGATCTTTCCTCTCTGACTTTCAATTTATCTTTGTTTTACTTTAAGATCCTTGTCCTTCACAGTTATTTGTTCCTTAAATCCCTTCAGATGTGAACTATTACAGGCTATTTCAAAGAAGGTTTCAATACAACTCCTAACCTCCTTTCAGCCAAAATTCAGCAAATATCTTATAGGAAAAACTACCATGCATTGGAGAATTGTCAAAATTACTCCCCCCACCCCCTGCCAACTCTAGCCCTGCATAATCAGTAGAAAATTTGCTAGTAACTATGCCAGCAGGATCTCTGCTTGTGCCAAACCTCAATCCTCAGTCATAGCCTTCACCCTAATCAGAAATTTCCTGGGGAAAAGTGTCTGCAATCTTCAGACACTTTTCACTTTGGACAAGCATTGTCTCTTTGAAATTTTAGTCCATCTAATCTTTATGCATGAATAGTTACCTCGTGACTTTTAATGATCCTATCTTATTGTTTTATATAAATGTTTCAGTTGTCTTTAGTGACTCTCAATTTGCTATAACTTACTACACTTCTACTCAGGAGCACAAATCTTACCAGTGATTTAAAGGGACAACTCAGGGGAATTTCATTGATATTATTTTATAGAGTGTTTGACAACATCTAAAAACATGCCATGCTCCAGTGATGCCTCTATTTTCTCAAATTCCTTATTTCACCCTTATAATTAATTCTCTTCTTATACTTATTAGAGTTTTGTGGAATATGCCATCCTAAATTGTGATGATAGGAGTTAGGACATGCTATCCAAAATATGCTGCTCTGGTCTATTGATTATTTTAAGCTGTGGATACTTTAAAAACAGTAAATGGAGGAAGAGATTTTCTCTGAATTACCTTATCTGCCTAAAGACAGGCCCTAAGTCCTTCCTCCAGTAGTTTCATCACCTAGGAAAGATTGACTCATCCCGGGAGAGGAGACTAGAAGTCTCCATACAGCACACCTAGAGAAACTTTGTTACAAACTATCATAACCCCATTATTTTTTCTAAGGGCTCATTCATCTTTTCTAAAATTTACTTACTCTTCCACAGGAAGCCTAAATTCCTCTTTCCTTTCTATGTTAAGGTAGTACTTAAGTCTAAATTCTAAGTCATCTTAGGAAGTTACTCATTTTCCCTGGGTATCACCCATGTATATAGGTGATGTATACATGCAAATAAACTTCTATTTCTTTTCCTCATTAATCTGTGTTTTGTAACAGTGGTCTCAGCTAAGAACACAGAAGGGTGGGGGGGGAATATTTTCCTCCCCTATACTATCCAATAAAGATGTATATTTATCATGACCTCTGATTCTTTCATCACACACTCTATCCTTAGAAACCCCATCTTGAAAGACATATATTAATATCATTAATGGACTGGAACCAAGTGATTTAATTTGGGCCAGCAAACAAAATATGAGACACCAATATTATTTGTATTAATCTACCATGTTCTATAATATGTTTCAGTCTTTTCCTTTCATAAAAATGAAAAATTATATAAAATATACAATAGGAATAATATCACGAATCTTTGAAACCTTCATTGAAAAATAAATTTTTATATCTCCAGTGATTCAGCATTTAATTTTGACTTATTATTTCTATGGTAATTTGGAACTCTAAAACTTTCCATTTGAATATTCACTTACCATAGGCCTATGCCATAGGGTAAAAGCCAACATGGGATTCGGCCACTTGAATTCCTAAGTAATGCTAAGAGTTGGAAAAAATAACCATAGTATTGTTGTTGTTTTTTAATTTGACTGCTTCTAAAATGAGGTGAATTCTGTTATAACATCTTTTATTAGCTAGCATCCATAAACTCATTCAGATTTGTAGTTCAAAGTGGTAATTTGGGGTTCTTAGGAATTAGTGTTAGCTCAGAGTCAGTATTTAATAGTCTTTGAAAAGTTTAATTTTTGTCCATGCCATATATATATATATATATATATATATATATATATATATAATGACTCCTTAGAAAAAGGAAGTTTCAAAAATATGTCATGATTAAGTCAGTCCCTTGAGTCAGATACTAGTCACTCTGCCTGGATCTGAATTCAGAATTAATTACTCTCTTACAATATGACACTGTCAAAGTAAATGACCCTCTTTAAGCTTCTGTTAACTTTGTTGATATATTGAATTCATCAACACCACCTGATCAATTGGGGTGTGTGTGTGTTTTTCAATTAATTGAAATGAAGCCATGTAAAAATTTAACACACTATCTGACACGAAGTAAATACTCAATGCATGCTAGCAATAAGAGTCACTGGTAATAACATGGAAAGGTGATATTTATATGGTATTAAAGGGCTTTTCTTCATGTATGCCTTCCATTGATATTGATGATTTTGAACTAATGTCTAATCCTCTTTCTTTGCTAATCCTTTTGTCTTCACATCTTTTATTACAAATAATCAGGCAGTTTCAATTTCTACTTTTGGAAATAGTTTTTATGTAGAAGGACAATTGAGCAGCAATTCTTTCAACCACATGTTTCTCTATTGTGAGTGAAATAATATATTTAGTGTTCAGTTCTTCTGGGTCAGCGACCTAGCAATTTCGTTCTCATCTAAATTTAGCTTTTTCAATCCAATGTGACTCTTCTCAACCCCCCACACCTAAAATGTAATTTTATTTTTTTATTACAGGCATTGTTAACTATTTCATTTGATCCCAATACTGTATTTATCTTCAAGTTTGCTCTATCTCCAAAATGTAGAGGGCTAATTTTAGGACTATACTGAAAGTTTGAAATATATTATTTCTAAATTTACTTTCGCAGCAAATTTTCATGAATAATAGAATTAGTAGTCCTTCTCTATTATTGAGTTATAAACATTATTGCAATGCAGTATTCTTAGAAAAGTAGTTATATTGAAAAATCTGTTATATAAAGTTTCCAAAAAGTGATATAAATACACACCTTCCAAGTTACTAGCTGAAATCTATCTGAAATGACCTAGATAGTCTAGTTTTGTTATATTCTTAGTTTATATATATATATATATATATAAACTATATATATATACAATTGTATCTTTTGTACAAGTTATTTAAATTCACTAATATATAGACATTCTAATTATACTCTAAATATTCTTTCAAAAGGTCTTGTGATTGCTACATACACACAGAGAATTGTATGTTCCATGCATGTTTTTTGTCCACAGGTAAGTGGCCCTCCTTTCTCCATGTTCTTTTCTCCCATTTTTAGGTCAAGATCTCATACATTTGAACCTATAATTGGAGAATTTCTTACTGTCACCACACATGGGAGGAACAGATAAATGTGCAGGAACCAATCAAATTCAAATTCAAGTCAAGGGAACTACTCAGAATATGAATGTGAATCATTAGAAAAACCGTAACAGCCTCAATTTAAGCAACTACTCATTATTAGGTATATACAAAAATAACATTTAAAATAACAAGCACAATAATTGCTTAAAATACAACTATGCCCAGCATGTACAGTGGCTTTAAAATTCTCAGTGCTAACATTACAGTTCAGAGGAAATGATGAACTACCTTACATCATACACATTTTTTAATGATTTTTAATGATTTTTAGTAATCCCTTTCTTTTTTATAATGATTGTCAATTACATAATTGCATACTGCACACACATGCACACATACACACATACAAATACACACTGTGTACCAAATATTTACAATTAAAAAGCAAAACTTTAAAAATTATAGCCCATGCCAAAACCAGTTTGGCTCAGTGGTAGAACGTCTGTCTGCGGACTGAAAGGTCCCGGGTTCGATTCTGGTCAAGGGCATGTACATTGGTTGCGGGCACATCCCCGGTAGGGGGTGTGCAAGAGGCAGCTGGTCGATGTTTCTCTCTCATTGACGTTTCTAGCTCTCTATCTCTCTCCCTTCCTCTCTGTAAAGTATCAATAAAATATTAAAAAATAAAAATTCTAAAAATTATAGCCCAGAATATAGGATAATATGTTTATTATATTGAAGTAGCTTAGAATTTCTTTAAAATGATGCAAAATAGAAAAATATAAAGGGAAATATTATAGATGCACCAACCCTGAAATTTAATATTTCCATACACTAAAAGTCATCCTACAATACTAATAGAACACTAATATTAATCATGGAGAAATTCTTATGAAGCTACATACTAAAAAGTAGAATAAATATTCAGAATGCAATTATGTAATTGGCAATCATTATAAGAAAGAAATGGATTACTAAAAATCATAAAAAAATGTTGCTGAACTTTACTAGAAAAAGAGAAATGCAAATGAAAACCACAAAAGCATACCACAACATACTTCATAATGATTCTTTTCTGAGATTATGGTAAAGCTTGTTTTTCATTTGGGTCTTTTTTGTTGTTGTGGTTGTTGTTACCCAATTTATGTTTATCTTCCCATCTTACAAACCATATGAATGAATAACATAGTGTCTTACTAGGTGTTGTCGGCACAGTAACCTTCACTCCTGGAGGATAAGAATCTAAGTTAATATACATATTTGGTAAGATTGCAAGTTTATTAAAAATTTCAAGATTTATTTCCTGACCCATTATGTGGTCATGCCTGGTGAATCACCTATGTACACTCGAAATAATGTATAATCTGTAGCTGTTATGCATATTGTACTATGAAAATTAATTAGGTCCAGTTGACTGATAATGTTCAAATCAATGTTCCTATTTATTCTTGGTCTAGTATTTCAGGAATTACTGAGAGAGTGATGTTAAAATCTCCAATGTGATTGTCTACTTTTTTAACTTAGATTTGTCAATTATTGTTCTGTATTTTTAAAGCTCCGATATTATATGCATGCATATTAAGGACTGTTACCTTTTCCTAGTGAATTCACTCTTTGCCATTATGAAAATACCTCTTTGTGTCTGATAATATTCTGGAGACACACCAACATTTTCCTGCTTATCTCTGCATGGTGTATATTTTCCCTATTCTTTTACTTTTAGCCTATCTTTTGTTTCTTTAAGATAAAATAAAATTGAAACTTGCTTTTTTTCAGTCTGACAACTTTTGCCTTATTGGGGGGAGTGTCTTGTATATTGACATTTAATTTAGTCATCACATAATTGCTTTTTTTATTTTCATTCTATTTCATTTAAAGTACATTTTCCTTCTAATTATTTCTTTTAGACATTTAAATATCTTTACAATTCCATCTAGATTTGCCTATGTCACTGTCACAACTATTGGCCAAACACATTCTAACCTTTGACCATAGAAGTAGGTACATTTCCATGCAGACCCTGTCCTCTTGCTCCTGCCCACCTGCACATCTTCCACTTCTCTTCTCTCTTACCAACACATTTCAGCACCTCATCCACCCACAACCTCACCCTCCTCAGTGGAGCAAGACCTTTCTTCACTCACACCTCAGCTTCCTCAGGCCAAAGGCTAGAATGTATGTTTGGTTTGATTTATTTGTTTTCTTTTTTTCTTAAGAACTAGAGATGCTTACTCCTCTTTACACAATTCCTGAAGACAACTGAACCATGTATTTTGTCCAGATTTATAGATGTTTTCATTAAGTCCCTAGCAGCAGGGGAAGTCAAGTACCCAGTGGTATGTTTGGGCTGGAAGAAAATAGTTCCAGAGGCTACATTTCTGGTGGATACTGACTATCAACAGAAGTTCAGACCTTACCCTAAAATTCAAACTTTCACTGTAATTATTTCTGGAGCCTATCTGAGTTCTGTACACCATATTTTTGGCAAATACCCCCTTATCTTATGGTTTTATGGTGCTACATTGTGAGGAACAAATGGCCAAATGTCTTTCATCTCAACCAGTATTTTCTGCAGACTCCCTTTATTGTTTCCAGGTTACACTCTAGAGCAGGGGTATGCAAACTTTTTGACTCAAGTGCCATAATGGGTTCTTAAACTGGACCGGAGGGCCAGAACAAAAGCAACCTGACCATGCTGGCACTCTTATCTTGAGCTGCTTTTGAAGGAGCAGAGGGGAGAACAAGAGAACCCTCCGCTGTTTTGGCTCCATGGGCCAGATAGAACAGCCGATGGACCGGATCCAGCCAGTGGGCCGTAGTTTGCCCACGGCTGCTCTAGAGTGACAGTCCTTGAGTAACTGAGTAAAAAGGGGTCAGAACAGGATGCCTAGACATAGGAAATATTGTCCCTAAAGTCAAAGGAGGGCCACATAGTGTTGGGTCTCTTTCTGCAGGATGGGCATATGAAGCATCATGTCTCCCTCAGTAATCCAAGACTTAGTTCATTTAAATTTAATATATTATAAATATTATTAGGATTAGTCCTTCCATTTTATTTATTTTTATTTATTCCACCGTATGTGTTGTTCTTTGTTCCTTTGGTTAGATCAATTATGTTCCATGTTCTACTTTATCTTTTCTATTTTTATCTCAGATACACATTTTGTTTATTTATTAATGTTGTATTGATTGCTCAGGGGATTAAAACAGATATAGAATAAATACAAAATAATATTGCATTCTCCTCACCAATCTGTTAGTCTAACAACTGGTGAGAAGTTCTTTTAGGAGCATTTTTAGAAGATGCCTAAGCAGGTCCTACATAGTATGTCCATTCCTACATTCTCTTCACTCTGGACCACCATCTATTCTCTATTTCATGCCAGGGAGAAGCTGGCATTTCAATCTCATTACTATAGGCCATCATTGAGTCCAAGTTCAATTTGTCTCTAGCAGACTATTAAAACATATTCCTCTGAGCTTCAGCCAAGATATTAAAATTCTAATCCCTTGTGACTACTTCTATATAAATGCAGCAATCCTATTGAGCCTTGTATTTCAACTCCTTGGTATAATGCTTTTAAGTATATATTCCCATGTCTACTCCCTGCTGACACAGTATGGCGAGAGATTGCCATTCTTCAGTCTGCACTTATCATCGCCATGTTCTTTCCTTATAATTGTCAGATGGGCTACATTGGTCACAAGAGCAAGCCATTATGAATGAGATTAGGGCCTTTGTGGAAGAAACTCCAGAGCCCTTCCTTTCCCTTCAATCATGTGAAGACTCATTGAGAAAAAGGCAGCTTGCAACCCAAAAGAGGCCACTCAGCCAAAACTCAAATTTTCTGGCACCCTGGTCTTGAACTACCAACCTCCAGAACTCTGAGAAGTAAGTATCTGTTGTTTGTAAACCACACAGTCTACAGTCCTTTGTAATAGCAGCCCAGGTGGACTAACATATTGGGTATCCAACTTAATCCATGGACACAGAGGAACCAGGTGATGTTAGAATATACCCTAAGGAGAACCAGCATCACCATTGCAGACCAAAACTGTTTCCCTCACATATATTTGAAGGAGCTTCCTCCTTAAATCACACGATTTCAGTATATTTGTGGTTATAATCTCTGTTTTATCAGAATATACTCAGATGTCTCTATCTCATACATTAGTGTCCCATTCCTTTTCTGTCAAGTGTGATTCCTTACCATGAAAAACCAAGGAAGGGTGAACATCTATTTTTCATTAAATCCATGTAACACACAGAATAACTACACATGTAAATTTTGCTCACCAGCATAGCTGTGCTGTAGATGAAAAGAGAGAAAGCAGATCATGAACAATCATCTGCCAAATGTCTCAATGCTCAGACACAGAAACAGAATCCATCATTTCTGTAGATATGCTGTTTGTGAGAATTCGGTGACAAGCAGAACTTTAGAGCAAAAGAACTAGGAGAATACAGTCTAGCTGGACAACTATTTGTGGAGTTACCACTCTGTTATTGTGGAAGAAGAGAATAATTGGCTCATACATTCATATGGTACATTTATAGAAATTATTAAAAAAAAAGCACAGTTCTAAACAAAGACAGTGCTTTAGTGTTTATGAGGAGGAAGGAGAAAAATAAGATTAGAGATCATTTGCATGTTATTTTAAATATATTTATATTTTAAATCTTAAATAATGTATTAGTTTACTATCACTGCTGTAATTACAACCATCTTAGGAGCTCAAAACTACATGGATTGATTCTGTCACAACTCTGGATGTCAGAAGCCCAATCAAGATGTAAGCAGTGTTATGTTTCCTTCAGAGGGTTCGGGCCTGGCCGGAGAGGAGAGGGGGGAGGAAGAGGAGGAGGAGATTTGTTTCTTCTCTTTTCCATCTTCTAGATGGCACCTGGATTTCTGGTTTCTCAGTCATGGCCCCTTTCTTTTCCTTTTAAATATACCAGTCCAGTCCCTGCTTTTATTGCTCTATCTCCTTTGCTTTTGATATGTTTGCCTTTCTCTTGGAAGGATATTGTGATTGATTTGAACCCATATGGATAATTTGGGATAACAGTCCATTTCAAAATTTCAAACTTAATTTTCCCTGTAAAGTCCTTTTTACTATGTGAGGTGACATATTCATATGGAAATTGGTACATGGATATCTTTGGGGACTGATGGTTCAGTGTATTACAAGTGGCAAGGTATATACACTGAGTGGCCAGGTTATTATGATCTCTGAACACATAATAATATGGCCACTATATATATATATATATATATATATATATATATATATATATATAGAGAGAGAGAGAGAGAGAGAGAGAGAGAGTGAGAACCGGTGTATGGATTCGAGCATGGGTGGGGTCCAGCCAGCCTGACCATGGAGAGGGGACATAAGCAGTTGGCCAGCCTGCTGGCTACTCAAACTCATTGTTGAGGGGACAATTTGCATATTAGCCTTTTATTATATAGGAAATATACTGAGTGGCCAGATTATTATGCATTCAGAGATCATAATAATCTGGCCACTCAGTGTATATTTGTTTTGTTTTTTGAATATACCTCTATTGCAATGTAACCATAAAATGCCCTTAGTAGAAAATCTGAATAGGTATGTTTATAAACCAATAAATCTTCAAAACAATCCTAGAATAATGATAGGAAAGGAAATGGAAAGTATAACATCAACCATGCTGGTGCCCAATTAACGCCATTGGTGCATGTATGACGGATAGCTACTTAAAAAAAAAAAAAAAAAAAAAAAAAACTAATGTAATTAATATGCTAAATAAATTTGGTAAAATATCTTCAGAACCCTATCCTTAACTTATGAAACATTATCTAAAACTCATACAAATCAAGTAAAGGAATGAAACTGCACACTGCATATTCAAGGAAAGTAGGAGACATAAAAATATGCAAGCCTTAAAAATAGGTGTGAGGGTGAGTTACTTGAATGTTAAATAAACATTGAATTTCTGAAATAAACCGCACTCAATCATGGTGTTTTAGCCTTTTAAAAATATTTCTGAATGTTATTTCTTGACATTTAATTGGGGATGTTATATCCATGTTCTTGAGTGATATTAAGCTTTAGTTGACTTTCCTTACAGTGCCACTGATTGAAAAGCAAGGGATACTGGCCTTATAAATGTGTGGGCCATTTCCCTCCTCTTGATGTTTTGGAAGATTTTGGGTAGAACTGATATTATTTCTTGCTTAAATGTTTGTTAACATCACAGAAGGAGGACAGTGTGAAGGCACAGAGAGAAAATGTCATGTGAAATGGGAAATTGAGGTAATACATCTACAAACCAACGTGACAAAAGACATCCAGTAAAACACAAAAAGCTAGAAAGAGGCAAGGAAGAATCAATCCACATATAGATTTCAGAGGGAGCATGACACTACATAAACTTTAATTTTAGAATTTTAGGCAACAGCAAGAAAGTAAATTTTTGTTGTTTTGAGTCACCCAGTTTTTGGTATTGTTACAATAGCCCTAGCAAAGAAATACAGAATGCAAATGAATATATATATATATATATATATATATATATATATATATGCAATTGGAACAAACAGAATGACCAGAATGACCAGTCTCTATGATATGCACTGACTGCAGTGGACAACCAGCTCGATTGGGCCCCTATTGGTCCCCACATCTCCCCCCAGGAAGACCTCACCCCTAATCACACCCCCCATCAGGGGTGAGGTCAGATAGGTGCCTGTAGCAGACCCTCCCCCTGCCTGCACTTCCCCCAGTTGGCCTCCCACCCTGATTGGGAATGGACTCAGCTGATTTCCCATGGACCTCCCCACCTTCCCCAGCCTGGCCTCCTTCAGCCTCTATTGGGGTAGACTGACCAAATCCCACCCATGCACAAATTCATGCACCGGTACTCTAGTAAATAAATAAGAGAAAATACTCACAACTCATATTAAGGAGAAGTGATTAATTCTCCAATATACAAAGAGCTTTTCCAAATTGAAAGAAAAAAAGTAGAAATTTGGTCTAAAGTGGTGTCTACACTAATAAAAGGGTAATATGCTAATTAGACCAGATAGGACATCTTCTGGACATCATTCCAGATGTCCTTCCTGACAAAGCTGGGGCCTGGGCAAAGCTGCCCAGGGACCCAGGTCCCAGTTGCCTGCCAGCAGCTAGAGAAGGGAAGCTTGGGTCTTCCCAATCTGGGAGAAGGAAGGCCTACTCATGCACAGATTTTTATGTATTGTCCTCTAGTATAAATAATAAACCAAGGTACAAATATTCCTTAATTATGTAAAGTAATATGATTAATTTCATTCACAGTATGAAAAATTCAATATAGAAATGCATTACTTTTCAGATTGGCAAATAACATATAATGGGCTTTGTTGGTGAGGGTATTAGAAAACAGTCATTCTTGGATAATTTTAAATAAATTTATACGTAATATCTATGGTAACTTGTGTCTCTCTCCACCTCCTCCCCCCAAAAGCCATTTCCAAAAGTTGATTACATAGCCTTCACACAGATAAGAATTATTTGCTGATTTATCATTACCATTTATTTATGATTACAAAATAATGAAAATAATTTTAATGCCCATCAGTAGAAAACGTATTTAATGAAATCTGCCTAATAAAATAGTAGTATACCAATTGACCATATTTTTGCGATGCTCACCAGGCAATCAGGAGTGAGTATGCAAATTAACCAAACAAAGATGGCGAGTTAATTTGTATACACAGGTGCTGAACTGCCAGTGTGGGGGCAGGATGCTTGCTTCATCACCATGGTAACAACACAGGTGTTCTGCACCACTCCAGTTGCTCTGGGCCTCTGGGCAGCATAGGAAGGCAGAAAGGTTCTTGCCAGAGCAAAGGTGGTGCCAGAAGCCAGGGGAAGAAAGGCTCATTCTGGCACGAATCTTCGTGCATCAGGCCTCTCGTATTAAATAAAAGGTCATGACATAGGGCTATACAACAAAATAAGAAATCCCCATTTGTATTGAATATAAAATAATCTCCTAGGTGCATGCATAAGTGCAAAAACAATAAGATCAGAATAATGTTTATGGTTTTTTGTTGTTATTATATTTATAATTTTACCAGAGGATAAAAACTTTAATAATATTGTTGGTCTATAATGGAGGAGCCTGAGTGGTTGAGGATAGAATATAAAATTAATTTTGGATATTTGACATTCTTTTTTAAATTTTAAACTGTGAATATTAATAAAAATTATCTATAGCCAAAACTGGGTTGGTTCAGTGGATAGAGTGCTGGCCTGCGGACTGAAGGGTCCCGGGTTTGATTCAGGTCAAGGGCATGTACCTTGGTTGTGGGCACATCCCCAGTAGGGGGTCTGCAAGAGGCAGCTGATAGATGATTCTCTCTCATTGATGTTTCTTTCTTTCTTTTTAAATATATATTATTGATTTTTTACAGAGAGGAAGAGAGAGGGATAGAGAGTTAGAAACATTGATGAGAGAGAATCATCAATCAGCTGCCTCTTGCACCCCCCCCCCAACTGGATATGTGCCCGCAACCAAGCTATATACCCTTGACCGGAATCGAACCCGGGACCTTTCATTCCACAGGCCAATGCTCTACTCACTGAGCCAAACCTGTTTCTAGCTCTCATTGATGTTTCTAACTATTCTTCTCTCTTCCTCTCTGTAAGAAAAAATCAATAAAATATATTTTTTAAATTATCTATAAAAATTTATAGAGAATAAGATTTGGTATAAATCAACAATATTTTATTCAACATAACATCATATAGACTTATTTGGCTTAATTTTATTAATATTTAAAAAAAAAAACTTAGGTGATTCTTGCTCTGAATCAGTGACTGTTCTAAGCTTTTTGGCCTCTTGTGGGTCTGGTGATTGGCAGTCTACCAGAGTCACACATTGAAGATGGAGACATTTATCCAAAGTGATTGATGCTAAGAATTTGAAAACAAGAGATACTTGCTCCTAGCAGCTAATAAAAAAGGGGTATAGAATTTTACTTTAATGGATTACATAGTAATTAAAGTCAATTTTTTACCTTGAAGGTCTCACAATCTAATTCATTACTGAAGTGAACATTTATAACCTTAATTAGTAAAGATTGCTCTATTCAGATTCTTTTACTTGGCCTAACTTATGAAATGTGGCCTTTGGTTTATATAATGAAAATAAATTATTAATGGTCAAATTTTGATAGTTTTGTGAGTCTTGAAAGTAACTGATAAGACTGGTATTATATGTAATTATTATATACACTTATTATAGAAAATTCTTGATTTTCTGTATCTATATATTTTGTGATAAAGCACTGACATGTCTATTCTGGACTACTTTTTAAAGAATATTTGCATAGTAAAGGGCCTTGGAAGTTAGACATAGTCTCTCTTAGGATGGAAGGCAAATATGTTTCCTAATCTGGTTGATAAAGTTTAATACGTATGTCCCTTCAAGTAAAGGTTGGACAGAATTGGCAGTCACCCACTTGTAAGATTGCAGTTTCCTTAACTCAGGGCTCCTCACCTATGACACAACCACTGTATAGGCAGCATCTACCCGAGTCTCCTCTATATTTCCCACCTTTGGGATGGAGGATAAGAGGGAGCAGATGCAACAAAATGTTCACTCTGCCTGGCATGCTGCCCTTGGCCCCCGGTCACCAGTGTTCTACTAAATCTATAGAACTGTGGCCAGCTAAATTGTAAGGTTGCATTAAGGTAAAATCTCATACTTTCCATCATTCTTATTAGTTGTTTTCAAAGAACTACTTTTCTGGGGATAAGAAACTTCTAGACACAAAACAGGTACTCCTGTTATAACAAAGTAGAGTCCCAGTGCACAGGATTTGTGCATGGAGGGGGGTTCCCCTGAGCCCAGCCTGAACCCTCTCCAATCCAGACTCCAGGGATCAGGCCTGAACCTGCATTTGGACATCCTTCTCACAATCCAGGACTGCTGGCTCCTAACTGCTCACCTGCCTGCCTGCCTGATCACCCTAAACTGCCCTCTGCCAGCTTGATCACCCTTAAACGCTTCTGCCTGCTGGCCTGGTTGCCCCTAACTGCTCCCCCCCACTACCAGCCTGGTCACTCCAAATACCTCCCCCCACAGGTCACTGCCTCCTGGTCGCCCCTCACTGCCTCCCACCCTGCCAGCTTGGTCACCCCCAATTGACCCCCAGTTGGCCTGATTGTCTCTCACTGTCCCACAGTGTATGCTGGCCTGGTCACACCCAACTGTCCCTCTGTTGGCCTGGTCATCCCTCATGGTCCCCAACATTGGCCTGGTTGCCCCCTACTGTCCTAGTTGCCCCTTACTGGCCCCCTGCTGGCCGTGTTGCCCCACTCTGCTTGCTGTTTGGTCATTAATGTGAGTGCATCCTGACCAATTTGCACATTTCCCTTTTATTAGCATAGATAATTTAAAAAATATATATATTTTATCGATTTTTTACATAGAGGAAGAGAGAGGGATAGAGAGTTAGAAACATCGATGAGAGAGAATCATCGATCATCTGCCTCTTGCACACCCCCTACTGGGGATGTGCCCACAACCAAGGTACATGCCCCTGATCGGAATCGAACCAGGTACCTTTCAGTCCACAGACCAACGCTGTATCCACTGAGCCAAACCGGTTTCGGCTTATTAGTATAGTTAATTATATACTTTCTCTAACAAGGATCTAGGCATATCTCAAAACTTAATATGTGTAGTCATAAAAAGACTGAAAATGCCAGGTATTTACATTATTTGTTAGGACAGCATTTTCTCTAAGGTATGTCCTCATGTTAGACTCATCTGCAGAGGGAACCCCTCATGCTATCCTTCTCTCTAGAATACTTGACCTTTTATTGCACTTCAGGGATTTACAACCTTCATATGCCTATTGCCATTTAGAATAAAGCATTTATAGTATAGATCAAGGAATCTTCAAATACCAATATTTCACAATTATAATAAAGGTAAACTAAAGCTATGTAAAATAGACATTTTATTTTAATTAGGAAACTTGGATTAATGGCATTAAATCTGTAATTATACATTAATGTTATGTACACATTTTTTTGTTTTAAAATAAAAACCCCAATTATAATGTTGACATTATTAAAGATAACCATGCTTGTAAATATTAATGATATAAAAACAGTCATTTTAGGATGACCTTCTGTTTAGTAAACAGTCTCAGATTTGAGAGTCCTGCTCAGCAAGTATTCCCGCACATTCACTTAGTGCTCTTAAGAAGCCTGTGACTCGAGTGTTGCTCACTTCAAGACTCCCTGATTTGTTTCAAATTATCACAATTAAGGAAGGATCTTTAAAGCTTTATTCATTACACAAGAGCTGTGTTTGGTTTCATCATATTTGTCTTTGGCATTTTAAATTAGATAGTTTTAGGGTATTTCATCTCCTTTGAAAAATTAAAACTGTAGTAATTGGTCAACAATTTCAAAGCTATATTTAAAATATTATTATACTCCTGGTTTATCAGAGCAGTTGTATTAAGAAAATACCACAGCAATGCACAAAGAATGTCAACGTTATGAACAAAAATGTTCATCAGGCCAGCTGGTGTAGCTCAGTAGTTAAGCATCGACCCTGACTCAGGAGTTCACAGTTTCATTCCAGGTCAGGGCACCTGGTTGGATTGCAGGGTCGATTCCGAGTAGAGGGCCATAAGGGAAGCAGTTGATCAATGATTTTCTCTCATCATTGATGTTTGTGTCTTTTCCTCCCTCTCCCTTGCTCACTCTGAAAAATAAAAAGCCTTATTTATAACATACAAAAGGAAGAAAGAACCTAAATATATCCAAACGCAAGTAAATGAAGTAAATAAACTATGTTTGTTATAGAGAATAATATATATGTGTGTATTGAAGAGTTTTTCTTTTCCCATTGATGCTCATCCAAAAGAGAGAGTCTGCTTAGTAATTGTTTTCTTCCAATGTACTATAAACGTGTAAGTACCAGAAAACCAACATAAGAATCTACCCCCCCATCCCAATCTCAAGAAGTAAAATTGAAATTGTGCAGAGAATTAAAATAATACTTTTTAAAAGTACATTGATATTTGAAGATTTATTATAAATTGAATCTGCAAAGAGTATTTAAGAAACCACAAAGTAATGTTTTGAATGCATATTTTCAATTAGGCCTCACAAGTTTGGCCAGCTGAATTAAATCATTTCTAAATCCAACTTTTGTGTGGGTTAGTCTAGCCTTCAGTCCAAATTGAATCAATCCTAACCTAATTTACAAATGAAGAGAGCATTATTTTATTGCTTGAATTTAGAGAATTGTCTCCTGCATTTAAATTTAAATACCACAAATTGTAATAAGAAATCAGTATTTAATATACCAAACTTCTTTTTACTCTTAATGACATAGCCATACAAATACATTTCAGGAAAAATTGGAGAAATTGTTAAACATGTATTTTCTCTCTGTTACTAAATGACTAGAAAATTCTCTTCATTACATAAAATGTTAGTGAAATCTTCAGAATAGCAATGCATTTATCCTAAAACTCACAAAAACTAGCAAAAAGTTTCCTGAACTCATGTACCAAAGTCTCATATTTTCTCCCTGCTTTTTATTCAGGTTCTAAGACTACATCTGAAATTATGTATGCATTATGTTTCCAATAATAAATATATTCTAAAATGCTCTTGTATTCGATCACAAACTTAAAGATTAAAAAAATAAAGCATTCTGGTAACTTTAAATCACTTCCTATAACATATGGCAATTTAAACCTACTGAAGCATTTTATAAGGGGTTGTCTTTCAAATGCTTCTATGTTTAGAGATTATAAAGAGTTATTTAATGTTGTGCTATACTTTAGACATTCTAGTGCTGTATTTTACAAGAAGTGTTATATTTTATAAATCTATAAACTAAATGAATATAAAACATAATTAATCACTATAATGGACATAAGTAGGCTCAGCTGACTGAGAGAGGGACAAAGAAATGGGAACAAGAACTACAAACAATTTTGAGGTTGGATTTCTTGGACTGTAAATTAAGAAATGGAGGAAAAATAAATAAGTGATAGGCAGTTCACAATTCTATATACCTAGAGTTTAAAATAAAAATATAAAAAATAATCCTTTATATTTAGAAAAATAATCTTTAGACCTATTATTCGGGTTGAATGCCAGTTGAAGAATACATGTCAAAAATCAATAAAACAGGCTGTGGTATTCATTTCAAAAAAGCTCTTACTGACTCCCACTCCAAGTACTCATGACTCTGTGTAAAAATCTGTTCTTTCGTGTGAATTAGTCCCAATAATTTAACTTTTTAATACTAAAATATGGAAAGGCTGATATTATTTTTTGAGATTAAGATGAAAAGAGACAATAGATTCCATCTTACCTGCCCTCTCTTGATGGGTTACTTTACTAAAGAAACTGCCACCTTGTAAATTGCACTATAATGTGGCCAGGTAACAAGGAATTGAAGTCACTGTCTAAAAATCGTGTCAACAACTAAGGGCTAGGGCTTAGAAGCAGATCTTCTCCAGTAATGCCTTCAGTGGTTCTCAACCTTCCTAATGCCGCGCCCCTTTAATACGGTTCCTCATGTTGTGGTGACCCCCAACCATAGAATTATTTTTTGTTGCATCTTCATAACTACCCGTATAATTTTGCTACTGTTAGGAATTGTAAATATGTGTTTTCCAGTGGTCTTAGGTGACCCTACTCGTGGTTCTCAACCTGTGTGTCACAACCCACAGGTTGAGAACTGCTGCTGTGGAGCCTAAGACCATCGGGAATTAGTTATGAAGTAGCAATGAAAATAATTGTTGATATTTGAGATAAAATATTTTACTTTTAAAAATTTAGTTAAACATTTAAACTAGGATCTTTCCTAATTAGACAGTTAGAAGTGACCCACAAAAGTGAAGAGCCTTGGACCTTATGCAAAATAAAATTCACAGTAAATCTTCCTTGGCTTGAAGTTTGATTACAATGTTGATAAAACACTTTGGCAGAAGCGGAGAGGCAAAGCCAAATAGAAATGGGTTTAGGAGAGAATGGGAGAAAGACTTTTGCTGTCCTAGAAAGGGACTGTAAATAGAATGTTTCATAAGAAAGATGTAGTTTTTATTTATGTTGGTAACTTAGAATTGTGGGTCAGAACTAAGATATTTTGTTAAGAAAATATCTAAAATAATATATTTAAAGGAAGAGAGAAAATATAATTTTGATGAGATAAATTGGAAAGTAATCCACATTTATTCAACAAATATTTATGAGTACCTGCCAAAATAGCAGGCATTATGGGAGGTAGTGGAAATAAAAATGAATTAGACAGCCATCATCTGTGCCCTCTTAAACCTAATGTGCTATTGGTTGAGACACACATGAATCAGCAACCTCATTAGAGTATAACAAGTTAAATCAAAATAGGAACTAACTTTATGCTAGGATAGGGAAACAGAGTAGTTTGTGGTTAGGAAGGAGATTTCATTAAGTTAGTGATTGAGATATATGAAAGGCCTTTCAAAGGAGGTGGCATTTAAGCTTAAATATTAAGGATGAAAAGGAGCCACCAAAGAGAAGATCCATGGGAACATATGAGTAGAAAGAAGTACAGATACAAAATCTCTAAAGTAAGAAGAATATGTGGTTTACATTGTAAAAAAATAAAATAAAATAAAATAAAATAAGATTGTAACCAGAGAATTTATACTCATACCAGACTACATTTCCCCCCCTCATTCTTCATATCACCAAGTTTAGTTGGTACTGTCCCATGTAATAACCAATAGTCACATATAGTTATGTAAATTAAAACTAAATTAATTAAAATAAAATAATTAAGTTCCTCAGTTGTATCAGTTTCACTTGAAGTTCTCAGTAGCCACATGCACCTAGTGGCTATTTTCTTAGACAGTGGAGATAGAGAAAATTCTATTGGAGAGCATTATACATACTTCAAGAAGTGAGATTTTGTTTTTTGAGATAAATTTGGTCAAATTTCACTTATAAAATAATTAAAAAAAACTCTTACATTCACCATACATTAATGTTGTATTTACTGACATAGAAAAAGATAACTTCAGCCCCAGATGAGTTGGCTCATTGGATAGAGCATCAACCTGTGACTGAAAGGTCCCAGGTTAGATTCCGGTCAAGGGTACATACGATGGTTGCAAGCTCCTCCTGGACTAGGCTTTGGTCTGGGCTCATGTAGGAGGCAACTAATTGATGTGTTTCTCTCACATCAATTTTTTCTCTGTCTTTCCCTATGTTTTCCATTCTCTCTAAAAATCAATGGAAAAATAACTGTGGGTAAGGATTAATAAAAAATGAAACAAAAAGCTAACTTCAAAATAATATTATTAATTAATGATAAAGTTTTTATTTATTTCTCCTTGAGAATTGCACATATTGGTATATGTTATTTTTCCCCCAATGGATATTGATTTCGACTTCAAAATACAATGTACTACAAAAGAGCAATGCCTTTTAAATTTGATATTATTTTAAATATGCATTATATTCCTCAAAGTTGCTCAATAAATGTCTCTTGAGCATATAAATGGAAGTGGAAAAATGGGTTTAGGGAATATCATGAAGGTTATAAGTTTTTGAAAATGTAATCATTTGTAAAGAAAAAGAAAGGCCTGAGTATCAGTCATATATACCTCAGGTGAAAAATAATGATTAAAAAAATTCAGGTAATTGAATTTCTTTTCACAGTAGTAAAAAATAGAAACCATACTATAGATAAGAAATCATGTGCTTTTTCCTTTGGTTAATAGATACTTAATTTTGTCACATTTGTTCAAAATGTACCTTGTTATTTTGAATTAATATAAAATGTTTTAATTTATATTACATATACATAGACATTGCTTACAATTACCTTTTATGGAAGCAACATTTAAAAATCAATGTTTTTTAGGTGAAAAGCTATTAACCGAAAGCACTTGTATGCATATATGCATAAGCCAAGGACACAGACAATAGTGGTGACGTCCTGGGGCTGGGGGTGGGGATGGACTCTAAGAGTCAAAGGGGAAGAAAAGAGGACATCTGCAATACTTTCAACAATAAAGATAAATTTAAAAAATAAAAATATAAAAGTCTATATTCTGAAAATTGCAAAGGAAATTCTTATAGCTAAGATAAAACTCTGCCTATAACCAAAAATGGACAAACATTGTTCTTTGTCAATAATGAAAATTATTAATATAACAAAATTAAAAAAAAGAAATTAATGGGTTGACACTGAACCATAAAAATACAACAAACTATAATTAACTATGACATTGTAGCACATTCTATTGAAATATTTTGAAAAATGTATTAAAATGTATATTGTATGATCAGCTTTTTTGTTAATGGCTACTATTTAAATTTTTCTCACTTTTTGTCAGTAGTATTATCTTAAGAGTAGATACTCAGATGTGTGTAAACTACAACTATACACCATAATAAAATTATTAGGCAAGAGAAAAGAATATCATTACAAATTGGTTTTAAAATGCCAAGTCAGCAACTTCCTCTTCATCCTCCCCCTTCACCATTTCTCCTGCATCTTTATTTTAATATCTTTCCCAAAAGAATTAAAATTTCTTTGAAAAAAGGGTCTTATATTTCTTTTTTATCTCTGTTATTTACCTTAGTATGTAATCAAATATAGATATTCTACTAAAGATTCTTTGCTGTTCATTAATCTTAGAACATCTGATATATATAAACTTGAAAAATTAAAAATTTGAATATATTAGAATGGCTTCAGTTTCAGGTAAAAGTCTCAGGTTTGTTTTTTGTTGTTGTTTTGCTTTTTTAGAAAGCTTATCCTACACTTTGCCTCAGTCATACACCACTACTGTAGTATCTCACATTCTTTTCCTAACCAATACAATATAATAAAAGCCTAATATGCTAAGTTTTTTACCTTTCAACCAGTCGCTATGGTGTACACTGACCACAAGGGCAGATGCTCCAACCAATAGATTAACTTGCTGCTGATTTTGCCAATTGGGACTAGGCAAGATAGGCCAGACTGCCCTGGAGCCCTCCTGCAGTCCCTCCTGGCCCCAATCATGCCCCGGTGAGGCCCCTTGGACTGGTCTGCACCCTCTTGCAATCCAGGATACCTCAGGGGATGTTGGACTGCCATTTTCATCACGATCCCCTCAGGCCAGGCCAAGGGTCCTCACAGGTGCACAAATCCTTGCACTGGGCCTCTTGTAATTGCATAAACAAACAAAACCAGGTATCAAATGTTCTATTATATTGAATTCATTTATTTAAGTATTATTGGTAAAATTTTCAACCCCACCAACTTCAAACCTATGAGGTTGACACCTTTTTAATTTCTGTAACTCACAACCTGCTGTTCTCATTACCTCCTAATGCAACTGAGTCTATGATCCAGCAAGAGAATGAATCCATTGTATATACCAATTCCCTTGCCTTATTTTCTCCATAGACTAACCAGAAAAAGCCTAATCCTATTTAAATTCAACTCTGCCTACTTGCCTGCTTTATTCCTTCAGCAGAATAGTTCCTCAAAGCTGAAGAAATTCACAGAGCCATGTTAACTGGATTCACTCTAACATTTTAAGCACAAATCTTAAATAAGATGCATCTCTGCTATCTAACCTACTACATTTCCCTTGTGAATTCATTACCCCACTTGGCAGAGTGTATCTTTCAGATCTTCTTCCTCCCTAAGCCTTTTCTCCATCTTTTAGTTAATCAAGAAAATGGAGTCAATTAGAAGAGAATTTCAATTTCCCTCTAAAACTCTCTCCAAGTATAACCACAGAATCTGATGTCTTCACTCTTGATTCAACAGTTTCTATATACGGCAATCTCTTCTCTGATACAATGGATTCTGGAAATTATTCCTTTCTTCTATTGTGGCATTAATGTTCAGATCTGCTGGAACATTTTCATCAAAATGAAAAGCTATTGCAAAAACTCTTCTTTATTTAAAAGATCTACTATCCATTTCTTTGATGATCACATATAAAACACTCAGAAGTGCCATGTGTACATATAACTAGACCCACTTCATTTATTACTATTTCTTGAATATTCTTCAAAAAGTTGTAAGTATCCATACCTTTACTGGAAAGATTGTCATTATGTTTACGGACATAATTTATATTGTCATGATAAATGGTCTTCAGTTTTATCTTTGTTGATTTTTGATACAATTGGTCACAACTTCCTATTTGAAACACTTTATTCATCTAGATCAAACATGTCAAACTTGTTTGGGCCACATATAGCCCAAAATGAATATTTTTGCGGCCCAGCTAATGTAACAGTATATAAGAAACATATTAATAAAAATACCTTAGCTTATTTTTTATAATATCATGCTATACATAATTATTAATAAGAAACTACAATATTCGCTAATGACTGATTAAGATATTTGTGTTGTATTCATTTCCCTTACATGCCTTATACAAAGGTGTATCATTTTCTCTCCACTAATACTAGCAGCGGATATTTTAGCAGCCAACTGTCAAGTCATTAGTCTTGTACAGACTTGTTTGATGTGTACAACAGGAAATATTTCCATTTTGAAGAACAACAAAAAAATAGGCTTATTTGTGTTATGCTTATTAATTTGTGCAGTCATTCAATGTCTGGTAAGTTAATGTTCAAGAAAACATTAATTTTTATTTAAATCTATTATTTTATGTTCATTTATTTACTCATTTATTTTAGCCCTTTGTATATTTAGCATATCTCAATAGAAATAAACCTACATTTCTATAAAAATTGAAGCTTTTGTGGGTTTTTTTTGTGGTCCACATAAATTTAAACCTTGTTTATTTGGCCCATGTTAGTCTTTGAGTTTGACATGCTTGATCTAGATTCTAGGAAATCACAATTTCTTGATACTTTCTTTCCTTCCTTAGCTTGCTGCCCCTTTCATACTATTTTAATTGATGTACTTCCCTTCTCCTACTTCAAGTCATTGAGTTCTCAAAGTTCAGTCCTGGAAACTTTTATCTTCCTTTTATTTCTGCTTTCCTGACCTAGGTAAAACATACAACAGTGGACTTTAGTTGCATTATAAGTTCAATAATACATTTTTTTAAAAATATCTCCAAACCAGACTTCTTCCAGAAACAATCGAATTCCTGAATTTCCTCGTGAATTTCTTGTGACTCCATTTCTTTCAGAATCAGGACCAAATCTCTCATGTTTAGCAATAGCACTGTCTTTAAATGGGTACTTCTTGTCAAGGTAGCCTGCTCGCAGTGCATTTGCAATGCAACTGTCAGTGATTTTCTCCCATGAATTCCTCACCCAAGTCACAACTTGTTGCAGTTTAAGTTTCACAAAGCTTCCACGCTGATTTCTCTCCATTCACACAGCAGTGATGTCAGGACTGCCCGTAATGTCACTGGTTGCTAGATGCCAGATGGGGCGGCCCTAGCGGCCAGTTTATGGTAAATTAATTTTCAATCTGAGACAGAGCCTGGGCCTTATTTTCGGGGGGGGGGGTGCCTTATATTTCACTCAGAAGGTAACCTGTAAGTAGGTCTTATTTTCAGAGGATGTCTTATTTTCGGGGAAACGCGGTATGTAGGGAGGGGTTCCCAAAGGGGTAACCCACTAAGTCCCTTTTTCCTAAGACTCATAGAAGCTGTAGTTCTTTGTCTCTCAGTGTTCCCTTTTGATTGGACCCCTTCCCCATTTTATGACCGTGTGCTTTTCTAATTTGTCACTCTTTTCACAGAATATCGAGTTCAGAGTCCAAAACCCATGTGGTGTCCCCCTTTTTCTCTCCCCCTTATTTTGCAACATCCCATTATCTCCTGTGAACATAAGTTTTCCTCCTTTCAGCATCTGTTGACATTTCTCTATCTTCTGTGAAAGTAGGTTTCCTTTTTCCCCACTCTGTGACTTTTCTTTATTGCCTGAGAAGATGCCTTCTGGAGTCTCCAAAACCTCACCTATGCATTCGTCCCCCAGGGACCGTCTTTATTCCTAAGACTCCCTAAACCTGCCTATTTTATCCCTAAATTTCCTTTGGATATAACAAGACTAACACTGTTTTTTTTATAGAAAAAAATGCCATTTAATGTAATTTAAAGTTAAAAAAGAAAAAACACATGCTAAATCTAAAACTACGTGTCTAACGTGCATCGGTGAAATTACATTTTTGAAAAAAGTGCTTTTAAAATAGTCACAACTTACCTAGTTATTCAGGTTGGAAAAAAAAAAATATATATATATATATTTCACTTCATTCACAGTGAAGAAAATGTAAAACTCCAACTTCCATAAACTTGCCTTTCAAAATCTAATATCAGATCTAGGGTAGCTCAACATCACAAAATCTAATATCAAAATCTAATATCAAATCTAGGATACTCAGCATCACAAGCAAATATAGATGGCAAAGATAACAATAAGAATAGGAAGAAAACAAGGTTAAGCATAACTAAGTTTTATATATTGAAGTCATCTGATATAACAATATTGTATTATACATGTAAAAACTTTCTTGATTCTTTATACAATAAATTGAAATCAAATTAACTGTACAACTGATAAATTTAGTGAATATCAAATAATCTCTTTAACTGAATTACCTGGTCATCTCAGTATAAATGGCTGGTCCGCAAATAAAATAAATGAAGTAATTGAATTGTTTTTACTTCTGTGATATAGCGGGCAGTTTGACAGACACAACCAGAGTGGGCCAGGTACAGAAAGTCACCAGGTAGAAAGCCTTAGGTGCCCAGCAACCAGCAAAACTGAAAGTGCAAATAGTGTATAGTATGGGACCCCACCCCTAGTGTGACCTCTTCCTCTCCGAGCATGTCACTGGTCATGTGATTTAGAGCTCCTTTCCTTTCCCATAGCTGGCCCTGTGGTACAGACACTCTCCTGAGCTTTCTGCCCCTGGCATGTCTCTGAACATGTGTAGATCTCCTTATAGAAGGAACAGTGGGGCCAAGGAAAGTGTCATACAGCTCCCATGCAAGCCCTCTCAGGATCATTTCCTTTAGCATTATGCCCTCAAGACAATGAGGTTCTGACCCACATCAAATAATCTTGGGAAAAAATCTTAGAGTCTGTTAACTACAGAGACAGAGTTTTAGTCAAATTAGAGATAACATTTAGGCCTCAGTTGTATTTCAGGCCCAGAAAATTACTAGGGCCGGTGAGGCAAGGTCATGGTTTACATCAGTGCCAGTTGCAATGAACTTTCTGCCCTGATGCTTGACCAATCAGAGACCAAGACCCTAAAAAGACACACCTGGAAATCAGTTAAATACTCTACTGAGATCCTCCCCTGAGACCTCCCCTAAAATCCCTGCCTTTAGAGAACAGATAAAAACCCATAAGACAGAGGACTCAGGTCTCTCTCTCTCTCTCTCTCTTTTTCTCTATCTCTTTCCAAATATGCATATTCTCTTTCCAAATATGTTCTGCAAAGAAAATATTATTTTTTAGATGTAGTCATATTATCAGACCAGAATTTTTAGTTTATTTTTTAAAGATATTACTTTAAATATTAGTTATTTGGAGAATTATCCCATACACCAAAAAGGTTGTGATTCCTCATCAGGGTACATACCTAGGTTGTGGGTTCGAACCCCTATTGTGATGTCATGGGAAGAAGCATCAGTATTTCTTTCACCTAGATGTTTCGTTCTATCTCTTCTTCTCTATAAATATCAATAAACATATCATAAAAATATTAATCTACCATGAAATTTCATAAATTCATGTCCATATTACATTGTTGGCTCATAATTAAATGATTATCAAACATTCTCTAGAGTTACTTGACCTCTTTGAGAATCATTATCAATTTTTCATCTGTGATTTTTTCTACACACCATGCTTTTTACTATATAGTTAAGAAAATAAACTTTTTCTCTTCTATGATTCTAAAGAAATTTGAATATAGATATTTTTATAACACTGAACAATTTATCAATATTTATTAATACCCACAGACACTGAGCAAGAATGAAATAATTTTTATCAATTCCATATACCTAACATATATGTATATGTATGTATGTATGTGTGTATATATATATATATATATATATATATATATGTGTGTGTGTGTGTGTGTGTGTGTGTGTGTGTGTGTTTACTAAATACTGAATGTACTTTTAAGTATCAGTTTCAAGTATTGAATAATTTGGTTGAGTACAAATGCTCAAAGGAAAATTTGATCAACTTTTGAAAAAAAGTTAAGGTATTAAAATTTCAGTACATAAAAATTTTAAAGTTTCTTATAAAAATGTTTAACTTATGTTTATAGGGACACTAGGACTCAAATATAGTTAACATAGTGACATCTATATGTAATAAACTTGATAAAACTGCATATATATTTTATTTAATATATATTTGATTAAGAAGTGCTTGCTTTATTGTATATATTCAAACAGACAATTTTGGTCATGTAAAAACTGGATTTTTAGACAATCTATATTAAATTTTTTTCAAAAATTAACATTATCAGTTACAATGAAATATTTCATGATTTACCTTTAAGTATTGCATAAAATATAGCTAATATAGCTAATTATACAGATAGTAGTATTTGGATTTTTAGAATTTAATAGCAACAAAGTTTCTTTGCATGACTAAATCCACCAATGTTATTGAGCCCTAGATATACTTTATTTTTTTCCTGTGCATATATACCTATGCTAAAGTTTATTCTAATTTATAAACTGGGCACAATAAAAGATTAACAAAAATAACTAATAAAAAAATAGAACAATTATGTCCTGGTCTGGAATGTGGGATGGCATAAGATTTCATTGTTCCACTCAGAAGAACACACAATTTAAAATGTATGAACTGTTTATTTCTAAAATTTTCCGTATTTTGAATCTTGGTTGAATCAGGTATCTGAACCTGGAAAGAAACTTTGAATAAGGATGAGATACTGCACCTTTTGTTAAGAACTTGATTTCTATTATTTATGCTCAGGTCTCTGAATCTTATTCTGTCAAAGCTGTTTTTGCTTCATGAATTTTCATTACACATGATTGCTTCTAGTTATAGTTTCTTTCAGCTTAAGATTTTGAAAAATCTTGTAATTATAATGTATATTAGTGTATATATTATTGGCAAATTTAAAGAAATTCTTGTTTTTTGATGATTTAATGTATTGTAAGAATAACTTTTATATTTTTAAAACTGAAATTTATTAACTCTGGAATTATTATTGTTAAAACTATTCAAAATAAACTTTATAATTCTTTTTGAGCAAACTGATCACATTTTCACTTTTTCCTAGGAATTCAAAAAAAGCAGAATTTCATGACTAATTACAAATCTTAACCTAGACCTACATCTTTGCATTAATGCTGGTCGAGTGAACTGATGACATATGGGCAATACCATATGAGTCTCCTTGTAGAAGCCATTTCAACAGAAACAATAATTATATAAACAAAATACCTGCCCTAAATGCCCAATATTCATGACTTCCAGACTATTCTACCAAGAAATTATAATTACTTGAAACTTACATGGACAGGACATCTAGATAATACTTTTGAAAGATAAGTTCCTTGAAAAGATAATATTATCTATATTTATAGAAAACAAAATATGCATAATATGCATTAAATACATCACATTTCAAATTAATAGAAAACCATTTCCACAAAGTAAACACTGAAGTACATATGGTTACACTGATGAGCCCAGGCTGGTGTGGCTCAGTTGGTTGAACATTGTCCCATCCACATAGAGGTTGACGGTTTGATTCCCGGTCAGACAAAATGCCTGGGCTCAGGCTTGATCCCCATTTGGTGGGTGTGCAGGAGGCAGCTAATGTATATTTCACTCTCCCTTTCCCTCCCACCCTCCCTTCTCTCAAATCAATAAAAATCATTTAAAAATTAAAATTAAGATAATATTTTACATTGAAGAAATGCCTACAGAGAAGGTCATTCTTGTACATAGCAGCCTAACAATGACTATCATGTTTTCCATTCTGAGTGCATATTTATCAGCTTAATTCTGAAAATGGCCACTATATAACATCATACAATTTTCTGTCATATTTACTATATGGAGACTATTTTCCAATTTCCCATTTTTGTCTTTTGTGCAATGAAAAATATTTTTAATAATTTTAAGTGAAGAATTATATGAATATGGCATTTATAGTTTAAAATAGACAATAAAAAATCCATTCTTTACAGTTGATACTGCAAAAAAATCATAGCAATCTGTAGCAACTACTAAAATCAAATGCAATGATATACATAATTTTATATTCCAAATACATATTTTATTATGTATAGCTCCAAAGCAAGCATGTATTGAGTGAAAATTTAATTTGCTTCATGAATAAAAAGCTTTTAAATAAGCTTTTATGACTTTATTATTTAGTTATATTAGGTTAAAATAAAATAAAAAAAACTTAGCAAGCTTTGGGATGGGATGGAAATGTAGTAGCTGAAAGTTTTTTTAGACACAGGGCCTTTATTTTATTCCAATAATTGGTTAGCTATAAGATTGTATTTCTAGCCTAAGCTGGTTTGGCTCAGTGGATAGAGCATCAGCCTGATGACTGAGGGTCCCGGGTTCGATTCCAGTCAAGGGCACATGCCCAGGTTGCAAGCTTGATCCCCAGTAGGGGGTGTGCGGGAGGTAGGAAACAATGATTCTCTCATTCATGTTTTAATCTCTCTCTCTCCCTTTCTCTCTGAAATCAATAAAAATGTATTTAAAAATGATTGTATTTCTATGTGGAATTCTTATAGCTGTAAGGTGTCATATGGAAGAACATATAAACACACATATATATTCCTATCTAATAAAAGGTTAATATATAAATAGACCAAATGGCAGAACGGCCAGTTGCTATGATGCACACTGACCACCAGGGGGCAGATGCTCAATTCAGGAGTTGCCTGCTGGTGGTCAGTATGCTCCCACAGGGGAAGCACTGCTCAGCCAGAATCCCAGAATCAGGGCTCACAGCTGGCAAGCACAGTGGCAGGAGCCTCTCCCACCTCTGTGGCAGCGCTAAAGATGTCTGACTGACCACAAGGAGCAGGCCTAAGACGTCAGTCAGACAAACCCCCAAGGGCTCCCAGACTGCAAGAGGGCACAGGCCAGGCTGAGGGGACCCCCTCTTCCAATTGTACAAATTCCGTGCACTGGGCCTCTAGTATCTGTATATTTACATATATGCACAGAGGTTTATGGATACATATCATTAGATATATGTATAGATAGTATAAAATATATATCTATATACATAGTACATCTTCATCACATCATGAACATTTTGGTTTTACACACACATACAGAGGCAGATACAGAAATAGAAATGTGTGGGTTTTCATGGGTTTAGGTATATGTATATATTTCTTAGCTCTATTCATTAAGATGTACTACAAGCAGCCGAGACCGGTTTGGCTCAGTCCGTCTGTGGACTGAAGGGTCCCGGATTCAATTCCGGTCCAGGGCTTGTACCTTGGTTGCAGGCGCATCCCCGGTGGGGGATGTGCAGGAGGCAGCTGGTCGATGTTTCTCTCTCATCAATGTTTCTAGCTCTCTATCCCTCTCTCTTCCTCTCTGAGGAAAATCAATAAAATATATATAAAAAAGAAAAAAAGATGTACTACAAACAGTGAAAATGCTCACAGCTAACACCCATATCTTGGTTTCTAAATAGCATTTTCCCACTGAGAAGAACCAGAGTTCTTTGGATAACTAGTCGATTTCAATGCTGGGGAAGCAAAGAAGAAACAACTTGAACAAAATATATAGCATAGCCTGAGGGTATGACCAAAAGAAACCAATACATATTTATGAGTCCATGGTGATACACAAACAACATAAGTAAATAAGAGACAACTCTTCCTTTCAGAAGAATTCAAATCAAGAATGAATGTGGGAAGTAGAAAGTTACTGTTTTCAATGTCACATCAGAAGTAATTGCTTTGGGCAAGATCCACCTTCTAAAAACTAACTGATGGATAGTTGCCAAATATGTTAATGTTATGAAAAATAAGCAAGCAAACAGAGATGGAGGAATTGTCACAGATTGGAGAAACTAAGAATATATGGCAACTTAATAAGGAAATCTGGGAGAAGTGTTTATGAAACTACCTAGTATATTTTGCAATCTGCTTTATATCATCTCAGAATAAAAAAAATGAAAAGAGTAGAATATAAGAATGGCATTCAATAGTCTTAAAAATTTTCATTTTTTTCAATTTTTAAACAAATATTTGAATCATATTTTGAGTAACAAAATGGAGAGAAAAATGTACTTTTTATTTTCGATCATTAAAACAACTATTCAGCCACTGTGGAAAACAATATGGAGTTTCCTCAAAAAATTAAAAATGGAACTCTCATTTGACCCAGTGATACCACTTTTAGGAATATATTCAAAGAATCCGAGAACATCAGTCAGAAAGAATGTATGCACCCTCTGTTCATAGCAGCAGAATATACGATAGCTAAATTTGGAAATAGCCCAAGTACCCATCAGCAGAGTGGAAAAAAAAAAGCTGTGGTACATTGGTACATTTACACAATGAAATACTATGCAGCTGTAAAAAAAAAAAAAAAAAAAAAAAAAAAAAAAAAAAAAAAAAAAAAGGGAAGGAACTCTTACTATTTGCAATTGCATGGGTGAACTGGAGAGTATTATGCTAAGTGAAATAAGCCAGTCAGAGAAAGATAAGTATAGCATGATCTCACTCTTATGTGGAATCTAATGAACAAAATACACTGATGGACAAAATAGATCCAGAAACATAAAACCATGAACAGACTAAGGGAAGGGAAGGTTAGGAGGGGAAATTAACTGCAGAATTTATATGCGTATATGCATAGCCCATGTTCACAGGCAATAGGGTAGGGGAGGCTTGGCAGAGGTACATGTGGCGAGGAGGGGTCAGTGGGACAAACAAACAAACAAAAAACAAAGGAGACATCTTTAATACTTTCAACAATAAAGATAAATAAATTAAAAAATATATATTTTGCCAAAACCGGTTTGGCTCAGTAGATAGAGAGTAGGCCTGCAGACTGAAAGGTGCCGGGTTCGATTCCGGTCAAGGGCATGTACCTTAGTTGAGGGCACAACCCCAGTAGGGGGTATGCAAGATGCAGCTGATAGATGATTCTCTCTCATTGATGTCTCTAACTCTCCATCCCTCTCTCTCCTTCTCTGTAAAAAATAATCAATAAAATATATTTAAAAATATTTCTTAAAATTATGTTAGAAAAAATAACTTCTCTTGAACCAGGAGAAATTATTTACTTAAATCATGAAATATTATTTTAAAGAAATGAATATATTTAATAGCTGTTGTTTTTTTCTACCCTCACCCTTATTCATACATCTTTCTATAATATACTTTGTACTCTTACTACAGGAATAGGCATGTGGCCAAGATAGCATCAAAATAATTATCTCATTCTCTTAGTCATAATTAAACTAAAAAATATTTGTCTGAAATAATTAACTCTTTTTTCTCTCAACTTTGTGGGCTCTAAGGAAGTGAATTCAAATGGCCTTGTAGATAGAACTGGTGGGCCTCCTAGTGTGAGTATATGTGCTGTCAGACAAGCAGAAACAGAGTCTGCATCCCAGAATACAAACTGATAGTGGGAACGAGGGCTACCGCTACCCCCTACTCTTTTGTTAGCAGGAGGGATAAGTTGATGGCTATTGCAAGCCAATAAATCACTCCTCTGTGTTCAAGCTAGTCACTCCAATATTAAATTGGATTCTGTCATTTGATGCTCTGCCCTCCTATCAAGCCTAAATATAAAGCTTGGGTTAGCACACTAAAAAATCTTGCTCATAACAGTCCTAATTTTTTTACGGCTTTCACTTTAAAATCTATCCTAGTGGATGGATAAATTAATTAGGATTTTCACATGGAGTATGAAATTATCTAGAATTTTAGAATCATAAAATGGCAAAGGCATTTATAGAACTTATCAGAGAACATATTTTGAAACTTGTGATTCTGGTGCAACATCAAGCTTTGGGCACTGATGACATTCCAGACACTTAAAGTTGTTCCAAATCACTCTTGGTTATGCCAGGTTGTTATGCTCTGATTTAATTTCTAACTATACAGGAGGAGGCCATATTTCCTAGCTATGATATGATTTCCAATAACCTATGATGAGCCACATTTTTCAGGCCATGATGCCATTTCAGCATTCCTTTAAATGTGCCAAAATGTTATGCTCTGACTTAATTTCCAGAATTAAGAATGATGCCAGATAAGAAGTCATTGTCAGAACAGGTTCCCCTCCCCACCCCACCTTCGGCCACTTGCAAGAGAAAAATCTCATATGAACAGATTAAAGTTTATAGTCTTGTATAATGTATGCACATTTTTTTCTCCAAGGAACTCTTTATTATATATATATTTGTATTCACAATTACACTCTCAACCTTTTACCAATTCCAAAGCTAACATTTTTAATAATATGAGGGCCTTGGTTAATTATTAAGAAAATTTTAAATTCAAAACTTCAAAATCTATCAATATAGAAGGAACATCCATCAACTCTTTAGGTTTTCATAATAAATTCTCAAAAGGCATATGAATATTGGTTGATCTAGAAAAACTCTGATTTCAATTAGTATGATGATAGCTTCTCCCTTTATATTGAATCCTTTAGACAGAATTGTATTGTACTTGATAATGAATAATAAAATGACAAAAGTTATTAGTTAATATTGAGTGAGCATTTCATGCTTTATTTACAGAAGTATTATTTTCATGTATTAATCAGAAATATAAATACCTTAAAAATAAAAAGCTAATATTTTTAATTAATTAATATAGCTTTTATAACTGTTATCTTTTTAAAATAGACTATTTTGTAGAGTAATTTTAGGTTAAAATTAAAACTGAGAAGGTACATAGATTTCTCATATACCCTTTGCACTGGCACATGCTTTGGCTCTCCCATTATTAGCATCTCCCAACAGGGTGCTACATTTATTAAAATTCATGAACTATTATATTGTCAGGTAGAGTACACAGTTTACATTAGGGTTCATTCTTGGTGGTATATATTCTATGGGTTTGAACAGATATATAATGACAAGCATTCATCATCATACTACCATAAAGAGTAATTTCTCTGACCTAAAAACCCTTCTACACTCCATCTGCTCATCCTTCTATCATCCCTAATCTCTGGCAACCACTGATCTATTTGCTATTTCCATAGTCTTGCCTTGTCCAGAATGTCAAACAGTTGGAGTCATACAATATTTAACATTTTCAGATTGGCTTTTTTCATTAGTATTATGCATCTAAATTTCCTCCATGTCTTTTCATGGACTGATAGGTCATTTCTATATGAAATAATACTCCTTAATCATAATAGTTAAAGGCAAATAAGAAATAATGTATCAATTGGAAAACCATGATGAATAAAATTAGAAATGTTAAGAACATCATAAAAGACTGAATTTTGGTGGGTTTCTTTAAGAATAAATTTATTTTCAGAAACTTAATTTATGCTTTTGGTGTATCAATTCCTGTTTTATCACTCTAAATATTACCCTCTGAGGTCCTTTGATTTGTTTTGTGTTACTTGTTACATCTTGAAAAGAATGTTTAATACTTTAATATTATTATTATCTTAAAATAGATTTTAAATATTTGTTTCTATAATTTTTTGTTATTGTCACTTCAACCAAAAATTAAAAAATAAAAATGCATTTTATTGTTTTATTTATCTAAGAAAGTTTTAATTTAAATTGAATTTCAATGTAATACAATAATTATAATGGATATTATATTAAGTTAATTACCTTGAAAATGAATTTCAGCTGATTGAGCTTCGGTGTTGATTGGATTTTTTTTCATCACTTTTCTTTTTGTAAGCTTTCTTTTTTCTTTGAACTTTTTTTTTAGCAGTTTTAAAATAAATAAAAAACTTCCCTTTCTTTAATTATGTTCTCACTCTTGACTGTTATTTGGCTTATTTTTTTATTGCTTTTGTATTTTTGTTCTCACATATATAATATTTTTGACCTCTTCAAAAGAAAAAAATATCTTTAAGAACAAAATTGATTTTATCTTCCAATATTTTAATTTTATTATTTATTTATTTGTTATTGTTTAAAGTATTACATAAGTCTCTTTTCCCCTGATTGACCCCTCACTGGCCACTCCCATCCCCCAGGATGAGCCCCCCCCACCCCAGTGTCCTGGGGATGGGAGTGGCCAGTGAGGGGTCAATCGGGGAATGTTAATACACATAATCCGGTTATATTAATATGCATGCATACAAGTTTTTGATTGATTCCCCCCCCCCCCCACACACACACACACCCTCCCTTGCCTCCCTCTGAGGTTGGACAATCTGTTTGGTGTTCCTTTGTCTCTGGATCTATTTTTGTTTGTCAGTCTATGTTGATCATTATATCCCACATATGAGTGAGATCATGTGATATTTATCTTTCTCTGACTGGCTTAGTTCAGTTAGCAAAATTTTCTCCAGTTCCATCCATGCTGCTGCAAATGGTAAAAGTTCCTTCTTTTTTTTAGCAGCAGAGATTCCCATTGTGTAAATGTACCACAGTTTTTTAATCTACTCATCTACTGATGGGCACTTAGGCTGTTTCCAAATCTTAGCAATGGTAGTGTGCTGCTATGAACATGGGGATGCATACATCCTTTCTGGTTGGTGTTTCTGATTTCTTGGAGTATATTCATAGAAGCGGGGTTAAATGGGAGTTCCGTTTTTAACTTTCCGGGAAACTCCATACTGTGTTGCCTGGTGGCTGCGCCAGTCTGCATTCCCACCAGCAGTGCACAGGGTCCCTTTGTTCCTGTTCCTCCACATCCTTGAAGGCACTTGTCCTTTTTGATTTGTTGATGATAGCCATTCTGTTGTTTTGATTTGCATCTGAGAGATGATTAGTGACTTTGAGCATGTTTTCATACGTCTCTTGGCCTTGTGTGTGTTCTCCTTTGACAAGTGTCTATTTGGGTCCTTTGGCCATTTATTTTATTGGATTGGAAGATAAATGATTTTGTTATTTTTGAACTTACTTCATTTGATCTTTTTGTGTGTGGATCTTAGCCAAATTTCTTGACTCTCCTCCACAAAACAGTTTTGATTAAAAATAAAATTGTGATGCTCTTTTTAAATCTGACTGAACTTTCCCTACAATATTAGCCTCATTATCGTCTTTCCCAGTCTTACTTTATTTATCTAAGTAAGCTTGCTATAGGCTACTCCCTTATCAATAGAAACCACCACGCCCCCTTTTTTTTTTATTTGTGCCAAGTCCACAATAGGTCCTATTTGTTAAAAAAAAAAAGATAAAACAAACAAATAAAAACTTTTAACACTTTGCTTCTGCCTATGATATTTTTTCCTGATTTCACCACAAGTTTAATATTTCTCACATGTTGAAGAATGTTCCATCTTTAAATAAAATTTTGTTCTGACCATTTAAAAAGAGGAAATCTATTGATATATTGGTTGTTTTCATTATCTATAGATCCTTTATCAAAATTTAAAGCTGAATGGCCCGATCTGCATAGTTCAGTGGTTGGGTGTCAACCTGTGAACCAGGAGGTCATGCTTAGATTCCCAGTTGGGCACATGCCTAGGTTGCAAGATCAAGAAGCAGCCAATTAATGATTCTCTCTCATCATTGATGTTTCTATCTCTCCCTTCCTCTCTGAAATCAATAAAAATATATTTTAAAAAATGTAAAGGGTCCGAAAGCAGTTTGGCTCAGTGGATAGAGCATTGGCCTATGGACTGAAAGGTCTCGGGTTCGATTCCGATTACCTTGGTTGCAGGCACATCCCCAGTAGGGGGTGTGCAAGAGGCAGCTGATCGATGATTTTCTCTCTCATCGATGTTTCTAACTCTCTGTTCCTCTCTCTTCCTCTCTGTGAAAAATCAATAAAATATATATATTTTTAAAAACTTTTATAGGACACTTATATGCTCTGGCTAGTGTGGCTCAGTTGGTTGATCATTGTCCCATAAGCCAAGAGGTGACTGGTTCTATTCCAGGTCAGGGCACATACCCCGCGTGTGGGCTGAATCCCCCCAAGAGGGCATGTAAAAGGCAGCTGATAGATGTTTCTATATCTCCCTATTCCTTCCTCTCTCTCTAAAAAACATATTAGAAATAAAATAAAGGTCAATTATAAATGCAGGATGCAATCTTGAACAAAAAACATTTTTAAATCCTTTTCCCTTTATGGTGTTTTTAAGGTGTTATGTTGTCAATTATTTCCCCCTATCTAGTTTTCACTTGAGTCTGGCTTCTGTCGAAGGTACATGTGGTGGCTGTGAATTTCTGCCAGCTCTGTCAGGGAGAGTACTGCTCTTCTACGTCTCTGTCTTTTGGTTATAGTTTCTAAACAAACCAGGAACAGGCTCGATCTCTCTGCTTTTAATGTCAGTGATCTGTGACAATTAATGCGTATATAAGTGGAATGCCACACATAGGGTAACATTAGGTATCCATACCATTACTTAGCCTTATCAATAGGATTCAGTTATTAGCCTTCTTTTTCCCACCCAAATGGTGTCATCTTAATTTTCAGCAATACTTGGAAATGAGGCTACCTTTGTTTATTGTTTTCTGCTTTATTTAACTTTTTGTCATGACATTGGTTAATAAAAGTGTATGGTTTTTAGGTGTACAACTCTATAATACTTCACCTGTATGTTATATTATGTGTTCACCACCCCAAGTGAAGTTTCCTATCACCATCCCCCCTACCCTTCTTAATGCCACCACCACCCCCCACCCTTTTTCCATCAAGAAATATTTAATCTGGTTTTAACTCACTTACAGCTTTAACATTTGCCTTGATACTTCGGACCTCCAGATGACTCTCACCTTTAATTTGCATTCTTGTAATTTTTTTCCTCTCTTATATGATGCTGAATGTCTCTCAGTGTTTAAGATACCATTTAAAAATGTTCTTTGTTATCTCTATGCCTTTTGAGAGATTGTCAACATTTCATTTCCAGAGAATATACTCCCTCACTCCATACTGAGTGTTCAGATGATTCTATCCTTTGGCCATAGCCAAGAGGCTTGGCGAGTATCTGACTTAAGGGAAGCCAATCAGATTATCCTTTTTCTGAAATTTGAAAAACTGGTTTTAGATACTTTAAATGGCTTGATAAAGGCATTGGATCTTTAAGATGATATAAACCTGGGGTTTGAGGGCTGTGTTCACACAGAATCAATGCATTATGGTCAGCATAGGCATAGAAGAAGGACTTTGATATCCAGAATGGAGCAGCAAAGAGGGGCCTTAATTTTGAACATTTTACTTCCTGATTACAATCCTGGTGGGGGCTTTATATTTCTTGCTGCCATGGAGGCCTGAGAGATATTCTTTAACTGTAAAATATGTGTATTTTTTAGATAAAATTAACTAATCCTTTTTAAAAACAAATGAGAACAACTTGAACTAGAAATTTTAGATATCTGAAATGAAATAACCAGAAAAATATACTATGATGTGGTTAATTTATACTAGAAGTTTTACCAATGGAAAGAGAAAATAGGAAGATATTAGACTATGTTTTGGAAGAAAGTTCAGGAATTTCTGATGGGTTCATTTTGGGGGTTGAGCACATAAAAGAAAATCAGGAGCATTAATAGCTTGTAACTTGAGATACTGAGTGGTTGGTGGTGCCATTCACTATAATAGATGAGGGGAAACCAAATTTTTGCTTAAGATTGATATTTGTTTTTTAGTATGTTTAGTTTTACATATTTATAAATATTCAATACCTCAGGCAGTAAGGTGAATGCATAAATCCACAGAGGTTAATGCCACAAATATTACTACGAGGGAAATTGACATATGAATAAAAAGTAGCATTTCAGGAATGACTGAGATGTCCTAGAGCAGTGGTCGGCAAACCATGGCTCATGAGCCACATGCTGCTCTTTGGCCCCTTGAGTGTGGCTCTTTCACAAAATACCACGGCATAGGCAAGTCTATTTTGAAGAAGTAGCATTAGAAGAAGTTTAAGTTTTAAAAAATTAGCTCTCAAAGAAATTTCAGTTGTTGTACTGTTGATATTTGCTCTGTTGACTAATGAGTTTGCCGACCACTGGCCTAGAGAAAAACCTGCATGTGAAATAGTGAAGAAGCCCATGACTGAGCCATGCTGTAGAGAAGATTATAGATATTGACATACTAGTAGTGTGGTCATTTAGATAAAAGAAAAGAAAAATGTTGTTTCATAGATCCAAAACACTAAGATGTTTTAAGAAAGGCAACTGTGGTTGCCTGAGAGAAATACCTGAAGATATTTTGCCTAAAAAAAAAGGACAGTGAAATAATTTATTTGGCAGCAGGAAGATTGTCAGTGAGCTCTGTTTTGGCATTTGAGTGGATTTGATAAGATTCCATTCTAGATTTGGATGAGTTATGAAGAAAATTCTTGCCTTGAAGGAAATCAGACAAATGGCTAGATAACTGGCATAAGAGAACCACTGAAGGCTTTTTAAGTTAGATGCTGGAGCATGTTTGCATGCTGGTTGTAATGGTCAATAGAGAGAAAGTTCTTTTTGATGATGTTAGAGATAATAACTACTTTAAAAAGTCTATGAATGTAATAAGAATCTGATTATCATAGCATAATTATTGACAGAGGGAATATGAAGTTTATGTAAAAGAGAATCATGAAGAACATATGTAAAGACATAAGTAGGTTGGTAGATTATTGATTGATTATGCTAAATGTTTTCAATAATAGGTAGCTAAGAGAAACATCAAAAACCAAATATTCTAATTTCAAATTCCATCTGTTTTGCTAATTTATTTCACTTAATCATTCAACTAATATTTATTAAGCATCTACTATTTGGTGATCGCTGATCTAAGCTGCTAAGGAACAGAGTTGTACAAGACAAGGAAAATTTCAACTTTCATGCACTTTATAGTATATGAGAGGCTCAATGCATGAAATTCATGCAAGAGTAGGTCTTTCTTCCCCCGGCTTTCCTCTGGCACCCGAGACCTGGGCTTCCCTCGCAGCCCCCACTTCCTCCGGAAGGACGTCCGGAAGGACATCTGCTCTAATTAACATATTATGCTTTTATTATTATAGATTATCAGTTAATTATGAGTTCTTATAATAAATACCAGTAAGAATGTAGTTAGGGATGGGGAAATTAGAAAAGTCCTCTAAAAGAGTCATACCTGAGCCCAGATGAATAAAGTAAGGGAGCCATCAATAAGATTATGTGGAAGAATAGCATTCTTGGTAGATGTAACAACAGATAAAATGATCCTGACTTGACAAAATGCCAAGCTTGAGAAACAGCAACCAGACGTATTAAAAATATTTTTCTTCTATACAATTGAAGGTTGTTGTAAAGATACATTTTGTAATATATGCAAAGTACTTAGCAAATATTTGAGACATAGTAATTATTAAGTAAATAATTACTACCTTATTATTTTATCAACTCACATAGATATTCCATGATTAGAAAACTATAGCATATTCAGAATGTAGGTTTTTGTTTAACTGAATATTTAGAACCTTTACATTTATTACAATAATACTGTTATTGCAAAAAAAGACACTCTTAGAAGTCTGCTTTTTGGAATATCATTCAAAGTTAGTTCATGAATTACAAATATGTATATGTTATACAAACATTTTCTCTTTTGGAGATTTAACTCAGAAGTCAATTCCTGGAAAATGTTCTGTTTATCTCCCTTCCCCATATAAGAAACACCATCATCTCCTCTTCTTCTATTCTCCAAAAAATACTTCTGTCTTAAAATTTACTAAATTTCTACATTTATTTATTTTTTCAAAAACTTGTGAGTACTTCTGTAACATTCAGTCCTTCAAAAAATCATTAGTATCTAATATATGCTAGGCACAATAATAAATAATACAGAGATGATCCCTGAACTCATCGGGCTCTTATTTTTATTTTGTAAGATAATTAATAAATACCAAAGAAACTAATTAAAGTTATTTTTATATCAGGCATTAATATATGTATTAATAATAGTAATAGAAAACCCATACAGTGTTTACACTGTGCAAAATGTTAATTGACAAAAATATAAACTAATTTAATTTTCATTAAGGGCATAAAGTGGAATAAAGTGGTATAGAGTGATAGAGACACACTTAAGATATAGGTGCAACATGATGTAATTACACCTGAACTATTGGCAAAAGATCCCGTGTAGAGATATCGAAGAATTAAACTACAGTTGGAGAAGGAATGGAGGGAGGAAGGGAAAAACAAAGAAAGTGGAAGAAGAAAGAGTGGGGAGGAATGAAATAGATGATGGGTTATACTATTAAAGAACTTTACATACCTTACATTGTAATTAAAGGGAAGTCTAAAATGCAGGAAACCTTTATTCATAGACTATGGGAGAAGAGTAGTTAGCTGGTTCTTAAGGTAGAGTAGACAGATATTTATACATGTTCCTATTTAATACTAAAAACAGTTATAATATTCATAGTAATGAAAAGAGATCCATATTATTCATTGAATAATCATATAAGTATATTTGAAGGTCAATAAAGCTTATTTAAAATATCTACCAGAACATTATATGTGAATTATTGTGTTTGGCTATGTGTCTAATCCTGCTCTATTTGAAGTAATATAGATTAAAGATATTGAAACATAACAATTCAGAAACACCTCAAGAATAATCTCAAATAATAATATATCCTCAAAATTTCTCCCCATTTTTCTGTGGGTGATGTGATGGCTGTAGTCAAGGAAGAATTTATAGGAGCTTAGTTTTCAGTTTATGAAATCATTTTAGAAGTTCTTTCTCTGAGCCAAATTTGGACTCAGTGTTTGATTAAATTCAATTGCTTGAGGGTATAATATTTGCTGAAATAAAATATCTAGATTTTGCTGGCTATACACTACATGTCTACCTTTAAGGTTCTCTGGGACTTCAAAACTGCAATAACTTCCAGGGAATAGCACTTTTTAATCTATAAACAATTTTCTAACAGTTTCATATTCTTCAAATTCAGTAGGACATTATACATTTTCAAGAGTCACTTGTCACCTCTCCCTTTTCTACAAAGTATATTTTGAACATGTATTACTGTCATCTAGCTTACTAACTTACCACCATTCTCAGAAGACTCAACCTCCCATTCCAGGTGGATAATAACATTTATTAGGCTGGACCTATCTGAACTTCTCTTTCTTTTACTCTCAATGATCACACATAAAATTGATCCTCAACTTTTTCCCGCCAGTTACCAGTTAACCTTCTTTGTCATGGTCAATACCTGCATGCTGAAGGGGCTGCATCTCTATTTTTCAACTATATTAATATCTAGTCCTATGTAACCAATTCCCCCAAAATATAACACTTAACAACCATTTATTTCACACATGATTTTGCAGGTCAGCTATTTGGTTATTCTTATCTAGGCTTCATCACTCATACATCTGCTGTTAGCTAGGTGTAGTATCTTAGGCTGTCTAGTTTATGATGCCTTGTCTGGGAAGGCTGGGATAGATGAGGACTTTCTCTCATGTGTTCTCTAGCTGCCTTCTCTGGCTTGTTCACATAGCATCAGAGGTCCATAAGCAGCCAGACAATAAGCCCAATGCATACTTTTTAAGCCCCCTTGCTTCATGTTTGCTATTGTCACATTGGCCAAAGCTAGTTTGAAAGTCAATAATATTCCAGGATTAGGAAATATTTCATCTTTAATAGGAGAATTATGAACTCATATTTCATTTTAAGATTATACATATGATCTTTTAAAAGTATATATATATATATATATATATATATATATATATATATATATGCATGTATATGTGTGTGTATGTGTGTGTGTAAATTAATTATGAGGGCAAGTTAAGGCACAGCTGTTAAGACACAGGTAGCTAATGAGACATAATACATTTATAGGGAATTTCATCGACTCATAAAAGTGGACTTTGGCCAAAACTTGTTTGGCTCAGTGGTAGAGCGTCAGTCTGCGGACTGAAGGGTCCCGGGTTCGATTCCGGTCAAAGGCATGTACTTTGGTTGCGGGCACATCCCCGGTAGGGGGTGTGCAAGAGGCAGCTGGTCGATGTTTCTCTCTCATCGACATTTCTAGCTCTCTATTTCTCTCCCTTCCTCTCTGTAAAATATCAATAAAATATATATTTTTTTAAAAAGTGGACTTTGACTATACTTTTAATTTGGTTAGTTTCAAGACATAGGGTATAGATTTTTACCCTATACTGTACATGCCATAACATTTATCATTGGATTGATTACTTACTTTTTGGAAGTTAAATACTGTATCTTACTATCTCTGGCTTCCAGTAGGGTATTGGAAACAATGTAGACATTAGTAGACAGTAAAGGTATAATATTTACTTAAAATATTTGCTATTTATTGAGCAATAAGTGCAGCTATACTCTTTTTAGTTTTGCAATATTAAACAGTATTATCAGCTCAATCTTCTACCCTACTTACATATTTTTGTTACCTCTAAATCAAGTTTCCATCTCATAGGACAAGAAATATAGTGGAAAGACTATGGATGTACATTTAAACAGACCTTTGTCCAAATAATGGATTTTACAAGCACTAGTTGTATGTGACTTTAGAAAATTACGTGCTTTCTGAAGGCTTATCTTTCTCATGCATTAAGTGCTATAATTATACTGATACTTTTGGATAGTTCTGAAGGATAGAGAAATTTGGGAAATTAATCTTAGGGCTTATGGGGTAGTCATTTAGGAAGTCAGTGATAATGCACAACTTATAGTTGGGAAGCCATAATATAAATGTCATTGATGTCTCGAAATGTTAACTTACTTGAAGATTTAGGTTTTAAATCATTTAAATGGCAATTACAAATATTATACTATATTATATTATTATATTAATTATATTATTATATTATATTATATATTTGTAATATTAAATATTTTGCTAAGATAGTGATCATTTGAAACTGATTTTCTCAGCATTTCTTGGGCCATCCTAGCTATTCTTCCAAAAAAGTATAGAAAATGTTACAAAACAGTGAAAATTAAAGCATGTAACACAATGTCTGGTACAAAGTAAAATCTACATTAGTAAGCTATGCTTATCTTCCACCACTGAGACTATTTAAAATAATGTTCTTAATATTTTTAATATTAAGATGTTCTTAATATCCTTTTAACTTAAGAACCAGAAATTTTTATCCATGTCATTCAGTCCTTTAATTCCATTGATGCTATATTTTATAAATATACATTTGAAAGTATTATAAGAGGCAATACTTGACCAAGAATAAAGCCATGACCTCCTGATTCATAGGTCAATGCTCAATCACTGAGCCAAGCCAGCCAGGTCTGATATACATTTGACAAAAGTTCAAATTTCAGTGCTTTTATCCTTTACTATTGAAATCACATCTGTATGACTTAGAATTTTGATCTGAATATTCATTGTTTCTTAGATGCTCTGGACCATTAAACTTGAATGTTCTGCTTTATACAGATGGACTACCTAAATTTCCACAGGACATGGGTTATGGTCAGCATAGAGGTGCTTAATTAACATGTTGTTACTAGCCAGGTTTGCTGCACACCAAAATCACTGTCTATTCTGCCTCATCTACTGAGGCCTGAACAGTTTGTCAGGAACAAAAGATGATAGGATATCACTGACAGCTCATAATATCAATCATCAGTTGATGTCTGAAATATTGAATTTAGCACAGAAAATGTGTGTTAGAGTGTTAATGAACAATGTGAGAGTGTGTGGGTTGCATTAAATTTAAAGTTATTAAAATTGATATTAATTCTTAAATGGGAAAATAATCATTTAAATTTAAAGTTCTTTTATATTCAATTGAGATTCAAGTCACATTATCTTAATATGCATTCTAGAGGGGCTGGATGACTATAGATTCACTAGAAGTCCTGTTGCTAAAATTTTCACTTCATTTTGCCTACAGATAATGTTATGAAGCAAAATTAGAGAAGAGTTCTATTAAATCACAGAGTACAGTGTGAGATTTTAGACACTGCATCAGAATATCCAAGACATCAAATTATACCATTTTCTTGAATTTTGAGAAGCCCGGGGGGGAAAAGAGTGTAAATAAAATATGCCAAATCAATGCATAGTATACATTATAAGACATCAAAATTATAATGATAATTTATTTTTTAAAATAGAGCTAATTTGTCATAAACCAATTTGACTGTGCACTTGTATTCACAGAATTCATGGTTACTTTTTGACTTTTCAGGCTTTATTATAATGAAGAAAAATGAAGTTATTAAAGTCTGCTTCTAAGGTTACCACAGACACACATTCTCAACCCAGGTTCATGTAATTTTAATGACAATAATTTATTTATTATTAGACTCCCTGGGAAAATCAGTTTGTTAGGACCAAGATAGGAAAAATTCCAATGCATCATCATTACAGAGGCCTACTTTATAATTATTCTACTTAGTTCAAGGTTAATTCTTGTCAAATTTATTTTTAGTTCTGGACTAGCTCTTAACAGCTTTGGCATGATACCATTATATGATTACCTTATCAAGTCAAAGGTATCACATTTTCATGTCCATCTCTCATCTGATTATAAAGGCACAGAGGCCAATAGGGAAAGAAAAAGAAAAGCTTCTGGTAAATAGTCTAATGCCTAGAGCAGTCACTAATATATAAAGAAAGGCAAAACTAAAACCCAAGAAAGTAAATAAAATAGAATTCTAAAATAAATACTTGATTCATGCAAAATGAGTCATGAAAGAAGAATAAAATAACTGAGACTGTACACAACAAAGAGCAAGATTGCAGACTTGAACACTACCATGTCAGTAGCTTCTCCCAAACATGAAAAACATAGGGTAGTAAGCATTTCAACACAACAAGGAAGATTTATACATAATAAAATGCTATCTACAGGAGACCCACTTTATATATAGAATAACAAACATGTTAAAAGTAGTTAAATGAAAAGAGCTATATCAATCAAACATTCTGCATTAAAAAACAGATAGAACAATAGTATTATCAGCCAATGTAGATTCTAAGACAAATAGCATTACCAGCAGCAAAAAGAAAGATAAATGAAGCCATTGATAAAGAAGAAATAACTATCATAAATGGTGGTGTGCCTAATAGCAGAGCCATAATTACTTTAAGTAAAATCAACAGACCTTATTAGACAGATTTAAAAAAAAAAGGGAAAACACTATATCAATTAAAGTACTTTAAATCCTATGTCCTTATTCCTACATTTATTTAAAAATTAAATTAATAATGAAAAACATCTTCACAAAGAATACTCCAAGCCATGATCATTCACTGGTGAATTTAATCAAATATATAGATTATTAAGAAAAAGATAATATTTACTGACTCATTTTTAGAAGCCAGCATTATCTTTAATTTGAAATCAGACAAAGACAATACAAATATATTTATATTTTTCTATCTCTTTATTGATCAACATCTATAACAAAGTATCACACACACACACACACGCACACACACACACACTCAGGCACACATGTGTCTGAGTGTGTGTGTTTGTGTGCCTGAGTGTGTGTGTGTGTGTGTGTGTGTGTGTGTGTAGTAAATCATAAAGATGATTATTCCAGGAATACAGTTGTTTTAATATTTCATTATTAATCTATTCAATTTACTAGTTTTAAAGGATATACAGAAAAGTCATATGGTTATCTCAATAGGTGAAGAAAAAGCATTTGTTTTCTTTAAAATAGCCCCAATTGAACACGAATTAGAGTAAAACAATTGGTTGATTTTATTATAAAAGTATGAATTTAATTCAATAAAGGACACAGAAACAACACCAAAAACACATGAAAAGTTTTAAATTCCTAAGACAGACTAGCAATTACTACCTAGAATAGATAATAAAGTCCTAAAAATTAAAAAAAAAAGTAGTAGAAAATGAGCAGAGGTACACACACAAAATTCACTTAGGCAGAATGAAGAGATCGTCAAACTCACTAGTTAAGTTCAAATAACTAGTAAAATATATTTATGTACATAAGAATGGCCAATAAAAGAGATAAAGTTAGTGATTAAAGGTGATCTAGAAGTATCTTGCCTGGCAGATGGAAGTATGGCCAGGTGTAGCATTTATAGGAAACATTTTTGTCTTCTTAGTGAAACTAAGTGTCTCATATGCCCTATAATCCAGAAATCCTACTCTGGGTATCATTGTGAATCTTTTAGAAATCCTTATGGGCAACCATGAAATATATGAAGGTAATTATCAAAGACATTTACTTTTCATGTATATAACCTATCCTATATAATAAAATCTTAATATGCAAATCGACTGAACAGTGGAACAACCAATAGAACACCTGGTTACTAGGACGTGCATTGAGCAGTTGGGGGAAGCTCCTGCATTGAATGTCTGCCCCTCTCCTCCCCAACCCCCGGAGAAGGAGGTGACTAGCAGCATCGATCAGGGGGCAGGCCGGCCAGCAGGCAGCACAAGTTGCCAGCTAAGGTAGCTGCCAGTGGGGCCCCTGGACCACCCCACCTGCCAGTTGCCTCAAAGATCAGCCCTGATCACTGGACAGGCTTAGGAACCCTACCCTCTATATTGGGGACAGTCTCTTAGATTTAAAATTAAAACCTGGCAAGGCTACTCCAACACTGAAAAATCAGGATGATGCAGTGATGACATGCATGGACTCTGGCTTGTACATTTTGTGGCCAGGCCTGACTCTGACACTTATAACTGTGACAAAGCTAGTTACTTAACTTCTCTCTGCTTCAGCTTTTCCACCCATAAGATGGGGAAAATGGTACTACTGCCTCAGAAGGATCATGGTATGTACTACTTTTTATAATCAGGGTAAAAAAATGTAGCTGCTTATACAAGAGCAAGATGCCTTTCGCCTGTATGAAAAGTATGGTCACTGGTACACACAGTGTCCCAGATTGCATGGTGATCAGGCCAAAACTGGTAGTCAAACATCCCCCAAGGGATGCTGGATTGCAAGAGGGCACATGCTGGGCTGAGGGCCCCCCTACCTCATGCACAAATTTTGTGCACCACTCCTCTAATATATAAATAAATTGATTGATATCATGGATTTGAACAAAACTAAGATGTCAATAAGGGAGGAAATTGATATGCAAATGTTTTAAATAATAATACTTACTTAGAAGCAATGAAAAATAATTATTAATGGAAATATAAGTAGAAATTAAAAGTACAAAAATGCTGTACAATATACAAAACAATATCCAAGAATACAAGAGGATATGCACATTTAAGGATTTACATTGTGCAGGCAGGGGAAGAGTTTGGGGAGGAGAGAGGAGAAGGAAAGGGGATCAGGTGAAGGAAAACAAGAACAAAACAAACACAGCACATAACCAGAAAAGATCTTTGAGTGATTGAAATAACTAGTAGAAACTAGCTGATTAATAGAACTACACACACACACACACACACACACACACACACACACACTCAGGCACATGTGTTTGTCCATAAGAATATTACTTATGACACAAGGCAGTCTGACATGAAAAGTGAGTTAGAGCCAGTGATGATTTTTATGTTTATTTTAAGTACTTATCTATGGTTATCCTACCTTATAAAGAGCAATATGCAAATTAACCATCACTCCACTCAAACCACGCTCACTGGCCAATCAGAGAGAATATGTAAATTAATCCCAGCCAAGATGGCTGCAGCCACAGAGAGCAGTTGAGAGGCTTGGGTTTCCCAGGCAATGGAAGCCAAGATTTCCACACATCCTGGCCAGACTAGGCCTTCATTCAAGGCTACAAAGTATCAATTATAGAAGATGCATGAACCACAACAGAAATGGCTAACAGCCACAGATCAAGCAGGGGGCTTGGCTCCACTCCAGGCTACAACATTTCAATTGTAGAAGGTAAAAAATTCCAGATACCAGGGCCTCTGCTTGGGTTGCCGGGGTTGTGTGGCCAGCCTTCAAACCATTACAGGCCCCTCATTCAGGCATCTCCATGCCCCAAGGGAACCTCCCCTGACCCGGGACCTTCAGGGCAACCTCTCCCCATCCCTCCTGTGCACCAGGCCTCTATCCTATCTAATAAAAGAGTAATATTCAGATTGACCATCACTCCAACATACAAGATGGCTGCCCCCATGCGGTCAAAGATCCTGCCCCCATGTGGACACAAGATGGTCACCACAGATGGCCAGCAGGGGAGGGCAGTTGGGAGGCACCAGGCATGCAAGTGAGGGGAGTTGGAGGCAATTAACCCTGCAGGGGAAGGCAGTTATGGGTGACCAGGCAGGCAGAGAAGGGAAGTTAGAGGCAAATGGGCTGACAGGGGAGCAGTTAGGTATCAATCAGGCTGGCATGGGAGTGGTTAAGGGCAATCAGGAAGTCAGGCAGGTGAGCAGTTGGGAACCAGCAGTCCTGGATTGGAAAGGGATGTCTGACTGCCCTTTTAGACCTGATTCCATTGGGCAGTTTAATATCCCTTGAGGTGTCCCAGATTGGAGAGAGTGCAGGCTGGGCTGACAGACACCTCCCTACCCTGTGCACAAATTTCGCACACCAGGCCTCTAGTCTATAATAAAACTATTTCATCTATAATAGAGAAAATTAATTATTAGTAGACATATTTAATATTTTCTTTTCAATTTCTCCAAAAGATTGTCCTGACTATGTCCTGGTTTCATTTTTGAATACTTTCATTAATGGATGCTTATGACATGGTAGAATAAAAAAGTTGAGTCCTACAGATTAAAAATATTTTTTACAGTGGTAATGGACAGAAGGATTCAAACATGCTTTAAAAAAAACCCAAAAACCTGAGATTCACATTGTTTTAAATCCTTACAACAAGTAAAAATACCAGAAAGTATAAAATTGCATAAATATTGATTTTTAAATTCTTTATGTCCATCATTCATTAGAGTAAATATGCATTATATATATATATATATATATATATATATATATATATATATATATATATACACACACACACACACACACACACACACACACACATATATATATATATATATATATATATATGTTTTCAGTGAAGAGCAACATAAAAGAATATAAATATTGAGAAGACTTGAGTGTATTTCTAAGTTCTCCAAATGTCTAGCTTGTGATATTTTTTCCTATTGATGAACTGCAGTTTTTGTCATAAATCTATTTGATCAAGAATGATGATTATAACTCTCTTCCTCAGATATACAGTGGGAGATAAACGACTTATATGACCATCATTTAAACATCTGGAATCAGATATGTCAGAAGCAATATGATTTCATGAACTTTTCAATTACATGAGTTAATAAGATTTTATTTCCCTTTAGCCATTTTTCTTGGTTGTGATTTAAAACCAAGATTCCAGAGTAATATATAAAATCTTCCTTCAAACTCAATGTATGAGTAACAAATAAAATGCTTTCAAAAATTTTGCTGACAGGAGTAAACTAAGAGAATATCAACCTACTTTCCACATAAAGATTTCCTAAACTTTAGAAAAACACTATTCCTCCACTACTCCCTGCTTCATGCACTTCCAAGTGATGAAAGAAAAATAAAAGCAATACTCATAAAAAGATTCACATCATTTAAGATAAAACAAAGGTGGCAATTTACATAGGGAAATATTTTTGATATTTTTAATTCCACCCATTTTCAGAGAAATAAAGCTGCCACCAGAAAGGAAGAGGGGTTGCATGATTCTTTAATGGGCTACAGCTTACAGAATTGCACACATAAACACATTCACTTTCTCAAGGTAAATATCAGCTTAAGACTCTGAATCTGTTCTATTGCAAATAGAAAATTGCTCCAATATATCTCTTCTATGGCTTTCTGATAAATTCCCTCAGATGAATTTTTTTTAAAGTAGAAAACATTTCAGCCCTAGCTGGTTTGGCTCAGTGGATAGAGCATCGGCCTGCGAACTGAAATGTCCCAGGTTTGATTCCAGTCAAGGGCATGTACCTTGGTTGCAGGCACATCCCCAGTAGGAGGTGTGCAAGAGGCAGCTGATTGATGTTTCTCTCCCATCAGTGTTTCTAACTCTCTATCCATCTCCCTTACTCTCTTTAAAAAATCAACTATATATTATATATATATATATATATATATATATATATATATATAATCAACTATATATAATCAACTATATATAATCATACACACACACACACACACACACACACATATATATATATATATATATATATATATATATATATATAGAGAGAGAGAGAGAGAGAGAGAGAGAGAGCATTTCAGATAATGACCTACATTTTTTGACATTCTTCAGATATACATTTTAAATGTTTAGACTAATTAAAATTTCTTGTTCAAATACAGCTCAAAACCTCTTTCTCACCTTCACTTCAGACTCAATTACAGCCTGACAGTCTGAGCACCTATGAAGTGAAAGAGGATAGTGTCTTTTTTGTTTTTAAATTTCCATTCACTTTTTGGCTTCCCAGAATCAGATGCTTGTAACTAAGACGTAAAAAGAGAGAGAGGCTTTGACTTAATGCTCTTTGTAGCTATCCTTTGGTTGCTCGAAGACCACTGCCATTTCTAGCCTCCAAATGCGAGCTTTCTCATGGGTTGTATCTATGGTTTTAGAGTATTCTCCCTGACACAGTCAAGCTTTCTTTATAGCATCATTTCCTGAGTGTGCTGTGCAAACTGAGGCAGAATTCCTGTGACTACCGGTCATTTCCTGCTCTAGATCTCTTAGTAAAGTTATTTCAAGGCATTTTAGCCCCAGTTACCCTCCCCATCATAATCAACATTCTTGTCTTGTATGTAGAAAAACATAGTTTGGCAACATCTCTTTAGGCCATGTCATTGCCAGCTGTTCCAGCTAGCCTATGAATTATACCTTTTGAAGCAAAAAAAGCAATCTCTTTTCTATCATACAAACTGCAGGGGGACACTGGGCATGCTCATTTGTAATGTTCTGATGCTCTCATATCAGAGTATAGAAGGGAAACTCAGTGATAGGATGCAAGTCCATACTCTTGCAAGAACCCTCCATCTTTCTAAAAGGGCTCACTTTGAGCCTTCCTTTATTTGATCCTGGGGGAATGGGAATGCACTACCTCCACCACAAAAATGGACAGAGAAATGGCCCAGAACTCTTATGAAGTACCATCAAAGAATAGATTCTTTGATGAATTTCTACTTTCTTTTAGATACTAGGAGCCTAGACAGAAAAATAGTTATGAGTGTTATTGGTATCAAGTAAAAACACAGGTTGGGCCAAATGGAAAATAATATAATGATAAATAATATTTTAAGAAAAACTGTTTTCATGTACTCACAACTGTAAACATACATTTGCTTCACCCTGAATATTCCTCTACAAGAAATCAAATTCCTAATTATTAATTTAGAGGTAGGTATTTGAGTTTCTTTTCTCATTTTGCGAGAAATGTGGAAGTGCAGGAAGGATCCTAATGAGCACTCTATAAAACTTCCATCGGGCTTTGGTTACAGAAGAGCTAAAATAATCCGTTAAAGAACAGTAAAGTTCCATGACCTGGTTTCTTGCAAAGAAACCATTTTCCATGTTACTTTGTCCAGTATATGTTTGCTTGATAAGAACTGAAGATAGTATAGTGATATAATCTATGAACAATACAATTAAAAATGTATGTTTTTAACTTTATTTAAATATGAAAGTGTCAAAATGTAACCATAAGAATTTTAAATAATATATGAAAATACCAAATTAGTTCATCATGTATATCTTTGAGTCATTCGTTTTCCTCCCTTAAGTTTAAAATGAGAAGTGATAAAAAAACAATGTCTCCATGCCTTAAAAACTGAAAAAAAATAGGACACCTTTTCAAAAGAAGGAAACTACAATAAAAATGTCAAAGGACATCAAGTTGATCATCAATTCAACTGAATTGTTTCTTTTATCTAGATCACATTCAGTGCACAGTAGTTAATTTCTTTTTGATGGGTGCATTTCTTACTTTCTCATGTAAACATATTTTTAAACCAATGTCATGTGGCACCCATACAAATCTCTCCATAAAATCTGCCATACTTTATATTTCATTACAAAATATAATGTAATGTGTTATAATATAAAGTGGTATAAAAAGTATAGACACTATGAGCTAAGATCTGAATAAAACCCCAAGTGCCCATCAGAAGATGAGTGGATAAAAGAGCTATGGTACATTTTATATCATGGAATACTATGCAGCTATAAAAAGGAAGGATTGTTTTTACCCTTTGAGACATGCAGGAGGGACCTGGAGAATAAATATTATGCTAAGCCAAATAAGCCAATCAGAAAAAGATAAATATCACATGATCTCCCTTATATGTGTATTTTAATGAACAAAATAAACTGACAAACAACATAGATCCAGAGACATAGAATCATTGAACAGACTGATGAATCAGAGGGGGAAATGGGGAAGTGGAGGGGGAGGAGGGCACAGGAATAGAGTAACAGAAGAACATACATACACATATTCATAGCCCATGGACACAGAATAATGTGGTAATGGTCTGGAGGGATGGGGTTGGGTGCAGGGTAGAGGGTAGAGGGGAAGAAGGGGGTAAAAGGGAACATCTGTAATATTTTCAACAATAAAGATATATTTTTAAAGTGTCATGTCACCAAAGGAGAAAGTATATCTAAGGCACATCTATCACTGCCTCATTGGAAGAACCTAATTCACTATTGAAATTTGCCAACTATCTTTCCTGTGAAAGATATTTCCTGAATTATGTTTCTCTGTGCTACTTTATCTGAACTTGGTAATCCTGTCATTATATGTAATCCATATATGCAGCATGGGTTTCTTTACAAAATGTCTGAGAGGAATTATCCTCATATATGATTCTTAGCAGACTTGAATGTACATTATGGTGAACATTTGTTCCTTCAGCTTTTATCATGGAATTTCTATGGTCTAGCAGGTTTGGGGAACTTTTTTCTTCCAAGGGCCATTTGGATATTTATAACATCATTCTGGGACATACAAAATTATCAACTTAAAAAATTTCCTGCTATATTTGGTCAAACATTTAATTAACTCACAGCTAATGCCTTGGCAGGGTCAGGTCAAATGATTTCTTAGGCCTTATAAGTACTATGGGTGGGACATCCCTCACCACTGAGAAGGTGAAATAAAGAATCATGGCATTGTTTTTCATAAGGCTTGTTACTATAACAGTGGACATCACACAAATAAACAAATTATTAACTCATAACGGCTATAGAGGTGAGTACAATAAGTTCATATAATAATGAGAATTAACCTAATCAATGAAGTCAGTGAAGTTTCTACTTTTTTTATCCCTGATGAACATAGATGCTAAAATTTTCAACAAAATTCTAGCAAACCTTATTCAGCATTACATTAGAAAGATCATACACCATGACCAAATGCGATTTAACCCCGGGGATGAGAAGATGGTACAATATCCGCAAAACAATAAATGTGATACATCATATAAAAAATTGAGACAAAAATCACATAATCACATCAATTGATACAGAAAAAGCATTTGACAAAATCTAACATCTTTCCTTGATAAAAACTCTCAGCAAAGTGGGAATAGAGAGATCATACCTTAACATAATAAAAACTTTATATGACAAACCTATAGCCAACATCATAATCAATGTGTAAACACTAAAACCATTTCCTCTAAGAACAGGAACAAGACAGGGATGCCCACTCTCACCACTCCTGTTTGACCCTAGCACTGGAAGTGCTAGCCAAAGCAATTAGACAAGAAGAATAAATAAAAGGCATCCAAATTGGAAAAGAAAAAGTAAAGCTGTCATTATTTGCAGATGACATGATATTGTACATAGAAAACCTTAAAGACTTTTACAAAATAATACTAGACTTAATAAATGAAGCTGGTGATGTAGCAGGATACAAAATTAACACCCAAAAACCTATGCTATTTTATATACCAATAATGCACTCATAGAAAGAGAAAAAAACCAACCCATTTACCACTGCAACAACAATAAAAGATTAAGATACCTAGGAATTAACTTAACTAAGAACATAGAAAAACTGTACTTGGAAAACTACAGTACATTGAAAAAAGAAATTGAGGAAGACATGAACACATGTAAGAATACACCATGTTCATGGACTGATAGAATAAAAATCATTAAAATATTCATACTGCCCAAAGCAATCTATAGATTCAATGAAATCCGCATTAAAATACAAAAGGGATATTTAACAGATCTAGAAAAAAGTCTCCAAATATTTATATGGAATAAAAAAAAGACCCCAAATAGTTGCAGCAACCCTGAGAAAGAAGAACAAAGTTGGAGGGATCACAATATCAGATGTCAAGCTATATTACCGAGCTACGGTCTCAAAACAGCATGGTACTGGCACAAGAACAGACATATAGACCAATGGAATAGAACAGATAATCCAGAAATTGACCCAAGACATTATTCTCAATTAATATTTGACAAAGGAGGCAAGAGCATACAATGGAGTCAAGACAGTCTATTCAATAAATAGTGTTGGGAAAATTGGACAGAAACACTAATCAGAAAAGAATTATTCAACCCTCTGTTCATAGCAGCACAATTTACAATAGCTAAGATTTGGCAACAACCTAAGTGCCCATCAGCAGAGGAGTGAATTAAAAAATTGTGGTACATCTACACAATGGAATACTACGCTGCTATATAAAAGAAGGAACTTTTACCATTTGCAGCAGCATGAATGGAACTGGAGAGCACTATGCTAAGTGAAATAAGCCACTCTGTGAAAGATAAATATCATATGATCTCACTCATATGTGGGATTTAACGATCAACATAATTTGATGAACAAGAATAGATCCAGAGACAAATGGCAGGGGGTGAGGGTACAGAGCAACCAAAGGACTTGAATGCATGCATATTAACATAACCAATGGACACAGACACTGGAGCAGGGGGGGGGGCGGGGGGTTTGCCCTGGATGGGAATGTCTGGGGGAGGGGGAAGTCAATTGGTGAAAAAGAAGACATATGTAAATCTTTAGACAATAATAATAATAATAAAAAAGAATATATCATCAGTCAGAATGTAATAATAAATTAACATATTTGTAAATTTAAAAAAATAAATAGAAAAAGTATCCTCAGGTGAGGATTAGCAAATTAGCAAAATAATAGTAATAATTCCACTTGAGTCATATGATCAGATTGATGGGAATTTCTGTTTGCTAGGGCTGAGAGTTTGGGCTCCTTGGATTTACCATTTAGTTAATGGGAACCCCAGATTCACTTCTTTATGGGTTTCTGTTAATTCATGAAGGTATTTACTGAGATACAGTCAAAATTTGTGCTTCTGATCAGATCCTAATTTCTACGTCCTTTCTTGTCTTGATTGAAACTTGCTTGTCTTGAGAGAAGTTGCTCCAAATTTTAATGATTTCTTAGTCTTTGAGGACTATAGCTTCTTCCTTATTATTACTCTCCCTCCACATTCTTAGGTTTTATGCAACAAAACCCACTTAATCATACTTTTAAGACAAGGAATGCCCAAGTTACCATGAATAACACCACACTTTTTCTTTGTGTTGGAAACAGGAAGTGGAATATGAAGCTAAAACAAAATGTATTTCTACTTCTTTTATCACTAGAATTCTAATTATTTGAAGCACTGAGAATAAAACATACATTAATATCTCAATGAATTATTTTCCCACAAATTCTTTCAACATTAATTCTAAAACTGTATATTAGTGCCTACAATGTGTCATAAACTATTGCCAAAAAAAAAATCATTGGCCACAGCAATGAATGAGGCAGGAGAATCTCTGCTCTATTATAGCTTACATTTCATTTAGAAAGTTTTTTTAATGTCTCAGAAGTTGACAAAGAATAAAAAATATTTCCCACATTGCATGTCAGAAATAAGTGGGCATAAAGTCTAAGTATTTTCCAAGGACATGTTTTAAAAGCCAATGACTCGCCTGCAACATTATTAGAACTTGGCTTTTGTTTGTTAAGTTATTTAAGATTTAATTTGTTTGACATCTAATTGACTTTCCCCTTTGCTAGTCTTCCTTTTGTTATTAAAATTATTAATTGCTTGCCTCTCCTATTTAGATGTGTCCACGTTGTTCTATTTATAATGTTTTGTTTTTAAATTAGTTTCTTGATTCTCATTGACTTTCAGGCTTGAATTTAGTTATACTCATGTCCACGGAGTGGCATAAGAAGCTGGCTATAAATCACTCTTAAATTCAATTTTTAAAAATCCAAATTATTTATAATATATGTTTAAACTTTGATTTTTTTCTACTTTATATCTTTGTTTCATATTAACCTACTTTATATCTTTGTTTCTCTTGTCTTCTCTATTTTTCCCCTGTGACATTGATAAACTATATTACTCACAACTTTTCCAGGAAGATGCAGATTAATGAAGTTCTTCACATTTATTGCCTATACTGTTTTTGTCAATATGTAAATAAAACAATCTGTTGAAAAGTACAGTCAAGTAAGATGGGGCAAAGATCAGTGTAGTGGTAATATAAATCCAGTTTGAAGTGGGATGGAATAATAAGTAATCAATTTTTTGTGAAGTAAATTTGTGATTTGAATTGAATGAATGCACCATAAAGTTAGTGAGAAATGGATGATGTAGAAAGCTAACCAAACAAACCAGGATGAATCTAGAGAAAGCAAGCACCAATATAGATAAAGGTAAAGCTTAAAGTCAGTTATTTTGTGCATTAAGATCGGTACTTTTTAAGAGACAAATGAAGCTTATCTTTCCACCATAACATTTATTTATTGATAAATAATAGCTTATGTGATTTTCTGTATCTCTTAATACACACCAGCTCTATGAGGACAAAGACTATATTTTAATTTTGTCTCCTTTTTAGTCCCAAAATGTTGCACATTGCCTGGTACATTGTAGGCTTTAATTAAACTTTGATAAATCTATGGCAAGAATAGTGACAGCCTTACCTCCATTGGATATAAGCAAATAAAGGTGCAATTTTAAGGGGAGTTGCAGGAAAATAATAAACCAAGCTTACAGCAATTGTATCAGAAATAAATTATCTTCATGGGATATAATTTTGACTGGTTTCAGGGTTATACAAGTTCTATAGAGAAGTGGAGTTGGTGACCTCTTCTAAACCTCCACCGAAGTGTGGTTAACCTAAGGATTGCTGATCCCTGTCACCTCCCATCCTGGAGAACACAGATAGTGAATGCTCCCCCTAGAAATCTGAATTTCCCATGAAAACATCCATGACAGAAATCTCTCCCAAAGGCAGAGCAAGTAGAGAATAAAAAATTATTTTGCTATAAAAATACAGTACTATGTTTTTACATTAGGAAGGGAATAGGCTTTGGGTGGGGTGATGGTGTGTGCAGATGATGTTTCATGGAGTTGTACACTTGAAGGCTGTATAGTTTTGTGAACCAGTGTCATTCCAATAAATTCAATATAGTGAATGAATGAGTTAAAACATGTAAAGTGGTATGTTTTGGTCTGGAAAAGCAAAATACATGCAGCAGAAAGACACAGAAGGACATATCAGCATCTGTTTTAGAGAGGAGTATTCCCAGTTCTAGAGAGGCTTTCTTACCACAATGGAACACAGGTGCTAAGGCAAGGCTTTGGTTTATTCTTGCCTTTCCCTGGAGAGGTTAGACCTGCAGGGGAGGAGAACAATATGTACAAAACACTATTTCCATAACAAAGTGAAGATAGACAAAGTGCTTCCTTTCTTATCCCAACAGAAGGAATTCACTATGGCCTTGTGCCTAGCTTTTGTTATAAAAACACCTATTCCAGCAGCATCAATTTCCAGAGCTCTGAACCAGAATATGGTTCTTGTTTTGTCAGAGGAAGGGAAGACTCACAAAAAGTAACAGGAAGCAAATGGCTTGTTTCCCTGTGAATCTTATACTGCTTCAGGCAAGATAGCAGTGAGAATGCTGGCATCTATGATGAAAGTCCAGCGAACAAAGGCTCAGGAGTATGGCTTATGGTCGCTGAGACTTCATGGTTCCTGTCCTCATTCAGTCATACAATGGAGAATGGAAAGTTTTATTATTTTTTTTCCTTGAAGTTTTGGGAAAGGGGAAAAAAAAGAATTCAAAAAAACAAATATAAATAAAATACAAGTTGCTATATTTATTATGGTTTATAACATATAAACAGAGACTAGTTTTTTGACAAAAATGAATAAAACACTTTCCCATCAATGTCCTCTGTTTTCCATTTCCCTTGACACTGAATGTAATCTTATAAATATAGTTTTTAAAACCCTTTGCTGCTTTAGATAGCAAAAGAACTTTAAAACATTTATATTATGCCTATTGTGAAAATAACACTGTAGAAAAATAAAATATAAAATAACAAATATGGATCATTATGATATACAGTATCTGCTATCCCAGCCGTGGGCAAATTATGGCCCATGAGCCGGATCCGGCACGTCCGGCTGTTCTATCCGGACCACAGAGCCAAAAGAGCAGAGGGTTGATTCTCTTGCTCTCCCCTCCGTTCCTTCACCAGCAGCCCAAGATGAGAGTGCCAGCATGGTTAGGTTGCTTTTGTTCTGGCCCTCCAGTCCAGTTTAAGAACCCATTGTGGCCCTCGAGTCAAAAAGTTTGCCCACCCCTGTATATATAATAAAAAGGTAATATGCAAATTGATCATCACTCCAACACACAAGATGGCTGCCCTCATGTGAACAACAAGAATGCTGGCAGAAGAGGGTAGTTACGAGTGATCAGGAAAGCAGGGGAGGATAGTTGGGAGGGACCAGGCCTGTAAGGGAGGGCAGTTGGGGGCAATCAGGCCCACAGGGTAGGACAGTTGGGAGGGACCAGGCTTGCAGGGGAGGGCAGTTAGGGGTGACCAGGCCAAGACAGGAGGGCAGTTAGGCCTCAATCAGGCTGGCAGAGGAGTGGTTAGGGGCCTAAACTGGAAGTTGGACATCCCCCAAGCAGTCCCAGATTGGAGAGGGTGCAGGCTGAGCTGGTAGACACAGCCCTGTGCACAAATTTTGTGCACCGGGCCTCAGGCCTTTAGATTATATACTTTTAAAATAGTTTTGGTCAAGATAAAAATAGAGTCAACATTAACACATTTTATGAAGTCCAGATCAACTTGATTTAATGTAATTTTAACTGATTTTAGAGAGAGGAGGGAGAGAGAAAATGAAAGGGAGAGGAAAAGCGAGGGAAATAGTGAGAGGGAGGAAGGGAGATAGAGAGAGAGAGGGAGAGAGAGAGAGAGATGTGAGATAGAATCATTGATTGATTGCCTCCTGGGAATGGAATCTGCTAACCTTTTGATGTTCTAGGGCAGGGGTGGGCAAATTTTTTGACTCAAGGGCCACAATGGGTTCTTAAACTGGACCCGAGGGCCAGAACAAAAGCATGGATGGAGTGTTTGTGTGAACTAATATAAATTCAAAGTAAACATCATTACATAAAAGGGTAAGGTCTTTTTTTGTCTTTTTTCCCCTCAATAGTTTAGAACAGCCATCCGGCCTGCGGGCCACAGTTTGCCCATGACTGTTCTAGGGGATATCCCAACAACTGAGCCACACTGTCCAAGGTAGTATCAGAAAATATGTCTTTCAAGAAGAGTCCTTGTCTTTATTCTGTTATCTGTAAAATAATAGGTTTAGCTACCTCTCTATCTGTCTCCTCTATCTATCTATCTATCTATCTATCTATCTATCTATCTATCCATATCTCTTTCTTTCTCTTCAACCAGTGTCTTTAGAGGACACCCTTCTCACTTTAACAGGTCTGAATATCCAAGGTGGCGTCCATAAACTTATACCCGACTCCTTTGCTGCTAGGAAACAGGTATGTATTATATGCTCTGTCCAGCACATCTATATATATAAAAGGCTAATATGCAAAGTGTCCCCTTAGGAGTTCAACCAGGAGACTGGGAGTTTGATTGCTCCCTATGACATGTGCTGACCACGGGGGGGGGGGGGGGGGGCGTGAAATTATCACTCTGCCATCTGCTGATGCAACTAGAAACGTGATTTATCGGACCACATGACTTTTTTTCAATGCCCAACTGTCCAATTCTTGTGTTCCTGTGTGAATCTTGTTAACTGCAGACAGCAAAAGTGTTTGAATAGGACTTCGGCTTTCCATATCACATATGATGAAGTATATGGCTAATTTTCCTACAAACTTCAAGATGGTCATAGTAATCTGGTCACTCAGGATAGATAGATAGATAGATAGATAGATAGATAGATAGATAGATTTGCTATTTAGTTTAGCAATGTTTAACACTGGACATCTATTCATTTTCTTTTATAAAAATTTCACTGATGTGTCACAGAGAACAGATCATCCTGTCTGTGCATATGTCCTTGGTGCTGACTCAGAGACCTAACAAAGAGTTCAGTGCCAGATTTTTCATCAGTCAGCTTGCTAAGCTGCAAATGTCTGAATTGTACTGCTTGGATAGTTCTAAATGTTCACATTATAAAATTTAAGGGAGGGATTATTTCCATAAGAAATACATAACAGAGCATGCTTTCCTAGTATAAAGTAATCAATATCAGAATGCATTGAATGGAAACTAACTTGTTTTGTGCATATCACATACGAAGACACCAATACACCCACATGCATTTTTGTCTACTCATCTTTTTGGATCACATTTTAACTTCAGCTTTAAATGAAAAAGTTATTTGAAAGCACATTTCTTTTATGTAAATTGACTACACTGGGCATTGTTATCAATTAAACACAAATTAATCTTTATTTTTAGGTTTCCCTGGAATATAGTATTGTGTCCAAAAACTACATAGAAAATGGCAGCTGAGTGATTATTGACTAATTACTTTCTTATTTTTAGCACATTGTAGGAGTCCAGAGTTCCTGGGAGATAGCCAATTATGACATATTTTTGAGTATAGCAAATATGACACAATGACATAATATGTGAATTTAAGGCACATAAGGTTCAGCCTTAATGCAATATATGCTATATTAATATCACTATACTTTAGTATAGCTTTACAATAAGTTCACTGCAAAAATTAAAGTATGTAATTATTAACATCTTGAAAGTGATTTTTAAAAATCCTCTTATAAGAGAACCTATCGAACGAAACCAGTTTGGCTCAGGGGACAGAGCATTCACCTGCCCACTAACGGGTTCCGAGTTCGATTCAAGTTAAGGACACATACCTTGGTTGCGGGCACATCCCCAGTGTGGAGTGCGCAGGAGGCGATACTCAATGTTTCTCTCTCATCAGTGTTTCTAGCTCTCTATTCTTCTCCCTTCCTTACTGTAAAAAGTCAATAGAATATGTTTCTTTTTTAGAAAAGAGAACCTATTGTTAGCCTTTTTATAACATTATTTTGTTAGCATTATTTTGACTAATATAAGTCAAAATAATGCACTCCAGAGATCAACCGAAAGATTTGTGTGCATGCACATAAACATAACCAATGGACACACAACTCTGGGGAGTGAAGGTATGTATGGGAGTGGGGTGGGGGGCAGGCAATGGTAAGATATGTACACATACAATACCTTAATAAATAAAAAAAGAAGAAAACTATAGGCAAATCTTATTTTTTATGAGAGAGAAACCTAAAAGCCTAATCACCAGTGTGTTGGTTGTTGAATTTAACCTACAAGTCTGTGTTCCTATGGCCCTTTTCCTCACAAGCTGACACTATACCACCAAGGAGACAACCACAGACAGAGGTTTGCTCTTTGTCCTGAGTTTTTTTCTTGAACTCATGATTCTGTCATTATTCTTTAAGGAGTTAGTATCTCTTAATGCCTGTCTGTCACTTCCTGTGTTCTAGATGGTTAGGTGAATCAGAAAGTAAAATAATGTAACAGACTTTCACCTCGTCTCTAAATCAACACATTTTCAGTTTTCGATTGGTATTCTCAAATTTCTGAGATTATTAAAGTATACTAACTTAATAGACAGTATTAAACACTAAGACTTAACAACTTGATGAAATCTATCCAGTTTAATATCTTTGAATAATGTTTCTTATAAAAATATATATTCTATTCATATCTATTTTTCAGGGCATAGGAAAAGCAAATCTGAGAAGTAGCTTCACAAATGGATGATTCATATGGCCCATACTTCATCTCCTGTAACATTTTTAGTCTATCCAATATAATGCCCAACTTATTTTTTAATAAACAGGAAAAGCAGTTATCCCTAGAATACATTCTCTTCCTATGAAACCAAGTACTGTGCTAGCATTAGCTGACCATGGCTATGTAAATTTACTTAGAAAATAAATAAATAGAATGAGTGTATGAACTATGCATCATATTTACTTGGAAGAGAAATTCCAATCTATCCAGATATCTCTTTTCTAGCCTTAAAAGAATACAGTTATTTCTATTTGTGTTTTTATGCTCTTTTAAAATTATAAACATAATTAAATATATCCTTTATATGCCTCACAGGGTGCAAGTGATATTTAAAGAATAATAAATGTTTCATAATTAAAGGTATGAAAATTATACTACAGTTTGAAATTTAAGTTCATAAACAGGAGACATTATATTAACTTATCCTAAACTTTTCAGAAATCTCAGAATTTCATTTTTATTTGAGCTACATAAAACTCATAGCATTTGCATTAATGTGGATGATATTTCATTCCATGTAGATAGTTCTTCAGTATCTTCCGCCATGCACACCAAATCCACATCTGGTCCTTTCTCTGCGCCTGCCTTAGCAGGACGGAAAGATTCTCTGAGCCCCCTACTCCCACTCAATATTCATCCCTGTTGTTTCAGAGGCAGAGATAGGAATTGTGCCAGCTGAGTCTCAACCTCTAAATTTAAGTAGCTAATAGGATAACATTGGGGAAGATAAAAAACAACAAAATCAGATTGAGTCAAAGATGCAGAACAGATGACATCTGCATTCTCTCCTTCCATTCAATGCCTAGTACCTTTGAATTATATATCTTGTTTACAAGATACCTGCTATTTTATAGATATGTAAACTTAGCTATGACCTTTATTTTAATAAAATTACAATTTTCTTTACTTTAGAAGTATGTTAACATAGATAAACACTGTCATCAGATAACTAACCACATGATGGAAGGCTTATAACACTCATAAAATATGAGCTATGACCAAGTTTGTAAAACAAATTAACTATTGGATAAAGTAGTATAATAGAAATAAAAATTAAGGAATATAGGTTATAAAATTAATCTTGATTTTAGAGTCAAACAGATATTTTAAAAAGGTCCATACAATTTAGAAATTGCCTCAACACTGGCAATTTTTAAATTGACTTAATAATTAGGGTACAGAACAAGAAATGAGAGATGTGGAATTCAGAGGGTATCTAATTAAGATCCAGAGACCGTGGCCAAACATTTGAAGTTAAAGAAAAGTGGAGAAGTGACACAGTTCCCACTGCCAGGCATGTTCAAATAAAATTTATATCTTGCCTTCGGGCAGTTCCACTTACTTGGCTTGAAATTTCTGAGGGTTTATTATCTCTGCAGTCAGCCAGTGACCTGACAGATTTCCTTGAACATTTGAATCCGGTAAGAAAAGAAACAAAAATAAATGGGCTCTGCAGACCCAACCCAGGAAGTCATTTCAGCCCAAGGAGACAAGAACAATAGCCAGACCTCACACTGAACCCTCAGTGAACCAAGAGGAAAATTAAAACACATGCTCAGTTCTTGGGGAATGATGATCTTGCTGTCCAACTGGCACCAGCAAGACATGCTAGGAACAGAAACCAGGAATTCAGCCCACCTTTCCCACAAACGCCTCCTATGGGACTGGAGGAAAAGAGATGGTTGCTTCAATGCAAATGCCAAAATCCCTCAAAATTTACCATCCATTTTCTTAATTGAGCATACCTCTCAATGCTTTCAATGTTCAACTATCCTTCAGAGTTCTACCATATTGATTTTCATGGGTCTTGAGAGCTCATAGTTTTTTCATTGCCTGGATTGACTTCCGGAATTTTCTATTCTGAAATGTTCCATGAGGGGACTCTCACAGTGCATTTTCATGGCATGCCTAGCCTCCAAAATGGGTACAATTTGACATTTCTTATTAATTTTCTCTATAGGTAATTCAACAAATACTATTTAATCAAAGTACTTAATTATATTATTTTAATATATATATATATATACACTAAAATAATATACCGTATTTGCCGGCGTATAAGACGATTTTTTGGCCCTGAAAAATACCGTATTTGCCGGCGTATAAGAGACTGGGCGTATAAGACGACCCCCTAACATTTCCACTCAAAATACAGAGTTTGTTATATACTCGCCGTATAAGACTACCCCCCACTTGGAGGCATATTTTTCAGGGCCAAAAAATCGTCTTATACGCCGGCAAATACGGTACTTGTATATATATTACAATAATATATACATAATATTTTATGTATATATCTATATATAAAGATATATACATAAAATATTTTCAGTACAAGAAAGAATATTCATAGTGTTCTATTTTTTCACTTATCAGATTATAATGTTTTAAATTTTATATTTTTCTGTCTCCAATAAGAAATGATAAATATTTAACATTATGTAAGTTTAAAGTGTACAAAGTAATAAATTCATTCACTTAATATTGCAAATCAATTACCAAAATTTGGTTAGTTAACACCTCTATCACTTTACATAATTGTTATTTTTTTTGTGTGTGGTGAAACATTTAAATTTTATTCTCTTCATAACTTTCAAGTATATAATACAGTACTATTAAGATTCCAAGATCTTATCCTATATACCGTATTTGCCGGCATATAAGATGATTTTTTGGCCCTGAAAAATATGCCTCCAAGTGGGGGGTAGTCTTATATGGCAAGTATATAACAAACTCTGTATTTTGAGTGGAAATGTTAGGGGGTCGTCTTATACGCCCAGTCTCTTATACGCCGGCAAATATGGTATTTTTCAGGGCCAAAAAATCGTCTTATACGCCGGCAAATACAGTAATAAAAGTCCAGCGACCATAAAGGCATCATGACCAGAACCACCACTTGACCAGTCTCTATGAGCTGCATTGACCACGTCTTGGTCCCTACTCCCAGGCTCGGATCACAGTATGGCTAACAGGAAACCACAGGAAACTGGGTGGGTGTGGGTGTGTCCCAGGGGAGGGGGGAGGTCAATACTCGGGACTGGCAAGTGGGAGGAACAGCTGACTTCTTCATCCTTCCCCCAACCCACAGGCTCCAATCACAGCATGGCGAACAGGGAACTGGGTGGGTGGTGGCAGCGTGGGACTGGGGACTGGTGAGCAGGTGGAAGACGGCCCTGATTGCAAGCTAGGTCTAGGCGCCCTACGTATGCATGATTTTGTGCACTAAGCCTCTAGTTTATCTTATAACTGCAAGTTTGTACCCTTTGACAAATGTCTCCTAATTTTCCAAATCACCCAGCCCCTGGAGAACACAACAGTATTCTTAGTTTCTATAAAGTAATCATTTTTAGAATCTACATATGAATGATATCCTACATAATAAAATCATAATGTGCAAATTGACCAAACAGCAGAATGACCATTTGCTATGATGTGCACTGACCACCAGGGGGAAGGTGCTCAATGCATGAGCTGCTCTCTTGCGGTCAGTGCATTCCTTCCCACAGAGGAGTGCCACTCAGCCAGAAGCTGGTCTCATGGCTGGTGAGTGGTCTGGCCATGGCAGGAGCCTCTCCCACCTCCACTGCAGGAATCCCAGACTACTAGAGTCCTGGATTGCAAGAGGAATGTCTGGCTACTGGCTTAGGCCCAATCTCCAAAGGGTCCCAGACTGAAAGAGGGTTCAGGCAGGGCTGAGGGACCCCCGTCCCCAGTATACACAAATATCTGCACTGGGCTTCTAGTCATATAATATTTGTCTTCTCCTGTATTTGTCTTCATTTAGCATAACATTCTTAAGATCCATCTATATTGCCACAAAATGGCAAGAATTACTTCTTTCTCATGGCTGAACAATACCCTATTGTTAAATATCTCTTCCTTATCCATTCATTTGTAAAAAAACATTTAGATAGTATCCATATCTTGACTATTATAGATAAGGCTGCAATGAATTTAGGAGTGCAGATATCTCTTAAAGATTAGGATTTATTTCCTTTGGATATACATATAACCAGAAGTGGAATCGATTTTGGTGATGTGTCTATCTGTGCTTTCTTGTAGCTTAATGAGTCTCCTTAAAACAACTATTTTAAATTCTTTATTGAGTAAATTACAGAGCGCCATGTCTTTGAAGTCATTTGCTGGAAGAAAATTTTGATCTTCTATGGTGTCATGTTACCTTAATGTTTCATGTTTCTTGAAATTTTGTGTTACTGTCTTTGCATTGAAGATAACAATAACCTTCTCTAGTTTCTGCTATCTGATTCCAGGGGAGAAATATCTTTCTTCCTTCTACTAGCAATTCTCGTGCTTTCTCAGACCCTCTCTGGATTAAGTCTGCTTCATATTTCTTGCTCTATCTTGTGGCAGGATTCTTAGACTCATATGCCCTCTAACAATCCTACAATGAACTAGCCTGGGTGTGACAGCCTCCTTTTTGCTTTTCCTGGGGCAGTGCTGAATGCTAAGTTTGTGTTCTCTCTTGGTCTACAGAGTCAGGCTGGCTTTCTGCACATGTTCACTAGCCATTAGCCAAATCTCGCTTTCACCTCCATTGTGAGTACACACAGCAAGCTGGATATGGAGTATGGAAATGTGTCATGGAGGCATGTGGAAGTGCTTTGGGGAAGGTTAGGTGTCCCAGAAGCTCCTCTGCAGGTCTCCTAAGACACTGGTGCAGTTGTTCAGATCTGGATGCCCTTGAAACTTTTCCTTCGAGGCTCTGGATGCTGGTTCACCCTGCTGCTCACCAACCCAAGTATTACACTCACGACTCAATATGCTGGATGGGGTGAGACAGAAAAGGGTCCCATTGGCAGAGTCCTGCTCAGCTGATCACTCACATGCTCTAAGTTTCCCCGTCGGGAGAAATAATAGGCCCACAGCATTCTCTTGGCACTGAGCTGCATTTCCTTGGTGATTAGGTGACATAGATGAAATCAAGCTGTTCTTATTACTCTCTCCAATGAGTCCTATTTCAGAAATTTTGCTCCAGAAATGTGTTGGCAGGATCACTAGACTTTTACAAAGGCTCTTGCCATGGGTGACTGTAAAAGTCAGTGGTCTCCAGGAATCTTGCAATGCAGTCAAGAAGGCTGGATTCAGTTCATGGGCCATTTCAATGTCCACGGCCAGGACCAAGGTCAGGATCCATGTGTATGCAAAACTCTTCCCAGGTCCATTGGGCTTGATCCCATTACTTCCACAAAGCACTTCTATCTCTGGTTGGATACTAATTTGTTCTTGAGGTGTATGAGTGAGGTTACGTCTTATTTACCCATCTTGTTGATGTCACTCTCTAAACATATTTTTCTATAAAACTTTTCATCCAGCTTTATTATTCATAAAAAAGCTAAGCAATGCTATATACCTTAACTCTTAGAAAATTTAAAATAAAAGAGTATGTCTTTTTTTAGAATGATTACAATTTTAATGATTACCATTTTTGCTTTATCAATCATCTTTATCCTTGAGAAACTTGCATTCTTGTTGTAAGAACAACAAAACCTGATAATTTCAAGGAATTTTTTTTTTAATTTTCAGTAATAACTATCATTTTGTATATGATGAAGTAAGTCAAATTCATAGGAAAGAAATGAGATAAAAGTATTTCATTTATATAGGCTTTTCCCAAAAATGTAATTAAGTTTTACCTCTTGTAACTGTCTTAAAAAAAAAGTTATAACATAGTAAAATTTTGAAGCACATAAAAATGATAAATTATCACTTTGGCCTCAAAAGCTGGAAACAGATGATAAATGACCACCTAGCAAGTTGAGCAGCTAAGTGCACAATAAAAGAAATGTTGTAAACATCAATTGAATTATAGATTGCAGTCATCAGCTACATGTTCCTTTCTTAAACTATTTTAAAGTTAGTAGCAAATTCATGGCCAATTGTATCAAATGTAACCTTGATTTTGAAGTTGACAGCATTAGCACTTGAATTTCTAGTAGAAAAAAATTTTTTAAAGAGTAAAAGTGTTTCTGCTGTGGGAATTCTTCAGCTTCTAAAAATACTTTCCTATAATTTTAAAAGCAAATGAATCAATACCTGTATTTCTCCATGCTATTAGTTTTATTTTTGTTAAATATACTTTATTGATATTTTACAGAGAGAAAGGGAGAGAGATAGAGAGCTAGAAACGTCGATGAGAGAGAAACATCGACCAGCTGCCTCTTGCACACCCCCTACCGGGGATGTGCCCTCAACCAATGTACATGCCCTTGACCGGAATCGAACCCAGGACCTTTCAGTCCACAGACTGACGCTCTACCACTGAGCCAAATCGGTTTCGGCTATTAGTTTTATTTTATGAACAGTTTTCTGTATTATACTAGAGGTTTGGTGCATGAAATCTGTGCACAGGGGGTGGGCTCTCTTAGGCTGGCCTGTGTCCTCTTGCAATCCGGGACCCCTTAGGGGATGTCGGACCTAAACTGGCAGTTGGACATCTCTCCCACCATCTGAAATGCTGCATACACCAGTGACTGTACTTTTCATACAGATAAAAGGCATTTTGCTGCTGTATGGGCAACTTCAGTTTTTTCCCTGATTATAAAAAGTAGTACATGACATGATCCTTCTGAAGCAGTAGTACCATTTCTCCCATCTTATGGGTGGAAAAACTGAATCAGAGAAAAGTTAAGTGGTTGGCTTTGTCACACAGTTATGAGTGTCAGAATCAGGGCTGGCCTCAAAATGTACAAGCCAGAGTCCATGAATGTCATCGCTGCATCATCCTGTTTTTTCAGTGTTAGAGTAGACTTGCCAGATTTTAACTTTTGAATCTAGAGACTGTTCCCGATATAGAGGGTAGGGTCCCTAGGTCTGGCTGGCAACCAGGGCCATCTGTGGGGCGACTGGCAGGCAGAGTCATCAGAGGAACCCACTGGCACCTACCTTGGCTGGCGGCCTAGAGCTGCCTGCTAGCCACTCCCCTCCGCGCCCCTGCTGCCACCACTAGTCACCTCCCTCTGTGGGTGGTGCAAGTGGTAGGCAGGACAATAGGGAGGGCCCTGCTGCCACCTGCCTTGGGGGGAAAGCCTGGTGCAACCTGCTGGCTTGCCCCTCCCCCGCCCATTGCCACTGCCAGTTGCCTCCCTCTTGGGTGGTCAGTGTGCCTCAAAGTGACCAGTCATTCCACTGGTCGTTCTGCTGTCCAGTTGATTTGCATATTAAGGTTTTATTATATAAGGTATTAAAGTCAACAAAATATAAACTTTGAGGTCATTTGGAAGTATAAATAATTATAACTTTTGCAATGATTTATTGGCAGTAATCTGTATAAATCAGGTCTCTCTAAATCTAAGTATTTTTGAAAGCAGTTTACTCAAAATAGATACATGTTGCCTTAGCCAGATTTTCTTAGTGTATAGAGCATCAGTCTGTGGACTGAAGGTTCGATTCCAGTCAAGAGCACATGCCCCGGTTGTGGCTGGATCCCTGATTGGGTTGCAGGAGGCAGCCAATCAATGAATCTCTCTCAGCATTGATCTCTCTCTCTCTCTCTCTCTCTCTCTCTCTCTCCCCCTTTCATCTCTGAAATGAAATTAAAATATATTTAAAAACAAAACAGCTACATTTATTTCAAATTATATAATAAAATAAATAACAAACCAGTACAATTTATCCTAACTTTACCTCAAATACAAAAGAGAAACATAGATAACAGCACACAGTAAGCCACGTGACACACAAGCTATTTCCCTCCCATTTCATTCTCAAAGTCGTCCAGCCCACCCAAATATGTAAGTGGTGGGACATTAAACTATAATAGGAAATTCTAAGTTTCTTCTGATCAACTGAAAAATTAGATTTAATATAACTTTATGTTGACTTTCTTAGCTAAATAAGCTTGCCACATGGTCATAATCTGTTTTGTTAGAGATTTCACACCACAAGTCTCCAAAACCATTTCATAAATCAAAAGAATGTTCTTGGTCTAGAAAAGCAAAGAACAGGTTGTCCCTAGCCCAGAGAATTGAATATAGTTCCTGTTAAATTAGAGAGAAAATTACAACCATTAATTAATGGGTACAAATAAATTTAAGAAAAATAACCAGATGTTGCCTGCACCATAATTTTTATTTCATATCCTCATAGGTCTAGAGGCAATTTCAAAATTGTGTTTGTCATGAGAGATTAATATTGATTAAGTAAGATATAATACTGATATATATTATCTTAAAAAAATAGAAAAGGAAAACATTTGGAATAAATCCAACATTAACATAATAAATTATCTTTATTTGAATGATGAAAATTGTTATGAAGTTAGTATTCTAGAGTTACTGTTCAATATGTTTTTACTAGTTTTGTATTATATGCTTAACATTGTATTTCTTTTTAAAAAATATATTTTATTGATATTTTACAGAGAGGAAGGGAGAAAGATAGAGAGCTAGAAACTTAGATAAGAGAGGAAACATCGACAAGCTGCCTCCTGCCCACCCCCTACTGGGGATGTGCCCGCTACCAATGTACATGCCCTTGACTGGAATCGAACCTGGGACCTCTCAGTCCTCAGACCAACGCTCTACCACTGAGCCAAACCGGTTTTGGCGAAAAGCTCATTCTTTAGAGTCATGAGACACAACCCTGGGAAAACACCTCAACTCACCATTCCAGTTATCAATATGATATGAGATAGCTAAAATTTGCTTATTGATTACTTAGTATAAGAAAGCATGTTCTTACTATTTTGAGGGAATAAATTACATAATTCAATATGATATATCCCCTTTCTTTTGTTTATAATCATTATTAAATAATATATAATTTTATCCTTATACTTTTAACCATGGTTTATTTGCTCAGATGTATGAAGTATATTATATTCAAAGCAAATTATAATAATGACTGGTAATGAAAACCTAATAAAGTAACAGCAGACCCAAATATATGGTATTCAAGAATCATCTAAAATATTATCTACTTATTTCCTTTCAATCGCATTATGTTTCAAAATCAGAGAAAAAGTAATATACTGTATTGTTCCTTCTATGTTACTGTGAGTAAGACAAAGGTTTTGCATGATTTATCTCAAGTTTACTGTAAGGGTGAAAGATTAGTGAAAAACTATTCAAGCAAATTTCTTACAGATTTTCTGCTGACGGTTTATAAAATTCTGTATTCTATAGATATTCTTCAATATCATCTATATATTAAACTAGTGGAAAAGGTAAGTTCTATTTTTTAAAAAGTCCAATATTTAAAGACATTTCAATACTGTCATTATAAATATAATATTTATGTAGTCCCTTAAAACTGACTTTTTTATAATTGTGTGCAAGTTATAATTAAATTATAAGTATGATGGTATAAAAGTATGAAAGTTATTTTCTAATTAGTCTATGCACAGTGGAATTCATTTTCCTTTACACTTATAAAAAACTTAATCAAGAATGGAAATATAGCCAAAACCGGTTTGGCTCAGTGGTAGAGCATCGGTCTGTGGACTGAAAGGTCCCAGGTTCGATTCCGGTCAAGGGCATGTACCTTGGCTGCGGGCACGTCCCCAGTAGGGGGTGTGCAAAAGGCAGCTGGTCGATGTTTCTCTCTCATTGACATTTCTGGCTCTCTATCTCTCTCCCTTCCTCTCTGTAAAATATCAATAAAATGTATATTTTTAAAAAAGAATGGAAATATATATTATGGTTTATTTTTGTAATGTTCTAAAATAGTTTTTGTATTTTCCTTTTCAATTCCCTTTCATGTCACTCTTCTGTATTTATATTTTTTCTTGATTTTGCTCAAGTATTTTATAAATGCCTTAAGTATACAAAATTTAAGGTGTTTTGAATGTGTAAAAATAATCTTATAATGAAAACTACTATTAATTTAGTGACTACTATATGCCAAACACTAATAAACTCTCTTAAATAAATTAAAAATTTGAATCCAATAAATGTGTTTCAAATGCATAAAATAACTCAATTTTATAGGTTAAAAATAAGAATTCAAAGAATTTAAGAATTTTGTTCATAGTCATTGTACTCAGAATCAGAATTTGAATCTCATCATATGTGATTCTAAAGATTTTTTGGGGGGAAATTTCATTAACATAGAATAACTTAGCAGGATGGTCCTGGGGAGATGTTAGAATAGGAATTATCAGTAATATGTCTGCTCATGAAACAGTTGCACTGGAATAATCTGTCTGATGTATCTATTTTGAAATCTGGGGTACATGAAGGCTTGCAAATGTTAGGGGAGGGCTTAGGGGCCACATGCCTGATTTATTTAAATGAGGCATGAGGCATGTGGCCTGCAGGCCTCGAGTTTGACATGCTAGGCTTAGGGCAGTGGTTAGCAAACTGCGGCTCTTGAGAAATGGTTTGCTGCTCTGTTGACTAATGAGTTTGCCTACCACTGGATTAGGGTATAAATTATGGTTAATTTATATGACTTTTAGTTCTTAGCTCTGTTTTCTAACTGTCTCCCACCTCCCTGCCCTAAGGTTGTTCATGTTAATGCAAAGATGGCTCTGTCCTCTAGATATTAGGTATCTATACTCTGATTACTGTTTACTGTTCCTGACTTCACTGGTGCACACAAGGCGGTGATTTCCAGGAGATTTACCAGTAAAGGTCAGTGTAATTTCCTTTGCCCTTCACTTTTCTCTTTTTCCCATTCAGAAGCCAGATATTAAAAACTAGGACATTCAAAAGCAACTGTATATAAGAGTAAAATTAGAAGGTCATTCACATGCCCAAGGGAAGGTATAGGCTTTTAAAATATCAATGAAATTAATAAATCATATTCAAAATAAGTAAGGCTAAAAGAGAAGAAATAAAAAGTACCAACAGCATAAAATATATACAGTTTAAGTCACTAAAGTTTTACAGATTTCCAAACACTAAGAGAATGTTATACACAACTGTATAAGAGCACATTTAGTAATTTAAATACGATAGATAAAGCCCTTGAAAGGAAAAAAAAAAAAGTATTCAAGCGCATACACTAATAAAAGAGAAAGATGCAAATTGACTATACCTTTGTGACACCCACCAGCCAATAGGGAGTGAATATGCAAATTTACCCAACAAAGCTGGTGGGATAATTTGCATATGTAAGTGCTGAGCAGCCAGGGGCAGGACTCAGGCATTCTGCTCCACTGTAGCTACTAAGGGGCTCTGGGCAGCATGGGAAGGCGGAAAGGCAGCTCTGGCTGGAGTGATGGCAATGCTGACAACCAGAGGAAGGAAGGCCCATTTTTGCACAAATTTTCATGCATCAGGCCTCTAGTAAATTGATAAAAATAAATACTTTGGTGTCTATTAAAGAAATTAAATTTATTGTTTAAGACTTTCCCAAGAAGAAAACATCCAGGCCAGATGGTTTCACTAATAAATGCTGCTAAACATTAAGAACCATTAACTTACCATACACAATAACTGAGTCAAAATAACCATAGACCAAATGGAAAATCTCAATCTCTAAAATACATTTTTTAAAACCATTGCAAACTTAGGTTTTTAGATATGACAGTAAAAATGCAATCATTAAAAAGCCTACAGGTAAACTGTTTTTCATTAAAATTCATAACTTTTGTTCTTTAAAAGATTCCTCTTTGAAAATGAAAAGATAGGGGAAATTGGAAAAAATCATTTATAAATAATATAACTGATATGGTATGAGAACCCAGATTTTAATAAGAAAATGAAAAACTCTCACAGCTCAATAATAAGGGGAGAGAAAGAATTCTTTTTAAGAAATGGACAAAAGATTTGAACAGACATTTCACCTAAAAAGCTACATGGAACTAATAAGCAAATAAAATTATTCACCACATTATTAGTTATTAGGAATATCCAAATTCAAACAAGATACTACTACCTACCTTTCAGAATGGCTAAAAAGAAAAAAAAGATAGAATGTGAAATAAAATGTTGGTTAATATCAGCAACTGCAATCATCTTACACTGTTGGTCAGAATATAAAATGAGATGATCACCTCAGAAAATATTTCTTTAAGGTAGACATACACCTGTAATATTACTCCTACTCCAAGCATAAAGTATATCTCAGAACAATAATATTTTATTAAAAATAGTTTAGTAAATAATAGGAAACACCACAAATATGTATCAACTTGAAAACAGATGAACACTATATATATATATATATATATATATATATATATATATATATATATATATTCCTGACAATGGAACACTTTCAGAAAAAAAAGAGAGAGAGAGAGAAATTGATGGGGAAAATAAGACATTTTTGGGGTGCTAACAATCTGAATCTGTGCTAGCAGCCTGAATGCACATTCCTATTAGCCTATAGTCTAACCACTGCCCCTTCCTTAATTATCTGGTCTTACAAGACCTGTCCACCTAAGAACTCCCATTTCACAGAGGCCATAAACCATGAACAATACACAACCCCCAGAGGTGGTATCAGTGCTGGCGCCAAGCCAGGCCTTTAGGTATGGTCTTACAGTCCCCATCCCAACACTCAGGGCTTTTTGCAAAACCTTTAAAAGGTCCAGAAGTCCATCCATATTTGGGGAGCAAAGAAACCAAAAAAGGTATGAAGGGAGAACTTCCTCTGTATTTGGGGGGCTCAGAATTTGGAGAGAAACAGTCTCCCCTGAGTCACTATACTAGTAGATGCAAAACACCTGAAAATAAATGTGTGTTTTTTTTTTCCCTGTATCTCGGGTACTCCTGTGTATTTTTCAGTCACCTGGTAAATTCTGTAACAAAATGAACAAATGATGCAGCATATGTGAATCTCCTCATACTTTGCTGAGTGACAGAAGCAAGCAGCCCAGCCCCCAAATAAAACATACTATATTATTCCATTTATATCACATTATAGGAAATATAAGCTATTGTACAGTAACAGAAATCAGATCAAAGGCTATCTGGGAATATAAGAAAGGCAAATATAGATGGAAGAATGTGGATGTAAAAGAGCAAAAGGAAATTAGGGGGGTTATTATCTTTAATGTGGAGTTTTTAATAGAAGAATACATGAGCCAGATTCTACCAAACTGTTCAATTTAAACATGTGCAGCTGACTGTATATTAATTGTGCCTCAATAAGACTGCTAAAAAATTTTCAAAACAAGTTATATGTATATGAATAGAGGTTACATAATTGCCATATATTCCTCCATCAAATGAACCTCTCCACTCTTAAGTAAAGATGTCTCCATTCTTCTATAAAAGGCAATGTTGTATATTAAACTGGTATTTGATCATGGAACAAAAAGCTATGAATTACAGTCCTCATTTGACAATATGTATTGGGTGACCCTGAATCATTAACTTCTATGGTTTTTCAATTCCCCTTTTAAAGTTGGAAGGCAAAGCAATTTCAAAATTTTTATATAACTTAACACTGTAATTATAAAGAGGTATGTCATGCTCTGCTGTGGAAGCAAGAAGAACTCAATCCAGATTATTTTTAAATAACAACTAATCTATGGAAAGAAGATTCTGGCTAGTTAGGAAACCAGAGGCATAAAGTGATATATCATAATTATATGCATAGCCATATATAATATGAATGATTCAAATTGAATATTCCACTTCTCCTTAACCATTTTCGTTAAATGTAACTAATGATAAGATGTACACATGATTTTCAGTTATCATGTAGATGCTTAAAAACATTAAATACTTATCTACTTTTGAATTTTTCTTGTTTTTATTTTTTGTAACTTACATGTTCTTTAGATATACATATAATATTAGCCAGCTATTTAAATTTTGGGCATGGAACAAAATCAGGTTATTTCCTCAATCACTCCTCTCATTTTCACAAGAGACGGAAAAGACAAACTGACTAGCAATGTAAACTCCCCCCATACACACAGGAAAACTGAGAGGGCCTAATATATAATTTCATTAAAAACTTTCTTTGAAATTTCAAAATTATATAATAGAAAGGGTTTGACTTCAAAATATTTGATGAAAATGAAGTACAATCCATCCTCCCACTTTGTTCTTCATATCCCTAGAGAATTCTGACTTTAAAGATCATTTCTTATTTTGAAAAAGCTGTACTACGTTCTGCATTATCACCAAGTTAATATCATATTAAAATTTGATAGCACTATTTATTTATTTTTTAAATGTTTTTTATTGATCTTTTACAGAGAAGAAGGGAGAGGTATAGAGAGCTAGAAAAGTCAATGAGAGAGAAACATCGACCAGCTGCCTCCTGCACACCCCCCACCGGGGATGTGCCCACAACCGGACATGCCCTTGACCGGAATCGAACCCGGGACCTTTCAGTCCGAAGACCAATGCTCTACCACTGAGCCAAACCGGTTTTGGCTGATAGCACTATTAACATGCAAACCCCACCTATGTAAATATAAGCCATTACAAAATATGAAAAAGCAGAGCATTATTTTGAACAGTTAAAAAATAAAACTATATACTAGACATATAATAAGATTTTAGCAGTAGAGCAGCCTAATTTTCACAGTTTTACATCTTAAATTATCTGGGAGTTGTTACAAATGATATTGCTTTGTAGACAAATTCTAGCTCAAAGTAAGAGGCTATTATTTCATAACAAGTTTCCTAAGATTTCAAGCAGATTTTACACTTCAAGGGTCACAGAGAAATGGAGAAATTGCACAAAATATGTTCATTTGTGTCGTTTGGTAACACTGTGGGACATGCTCCACATTAACAGTAACTGTAAGGAGTGTAAACAATTCAGTAGCCCGAAGATCCTATAGGTTAGATTTTATTTTATTTTTTAACACCAACAAAAAGAATGCTGCTTTATGATTTACACATTTGGTTTATTTCAAAGGTCACTGCTCTTAGTCTCAGAATTTGTAGCCTAGTCATTTGTTTGAATACAATATCCTTTCACCTCTACATTAGCAGTTGAATAGAAACCAGGTGTTACTCCAAAAGCAGGGAGAGAGCTCTGGCTGCTTTCAGGAGGCGTGGCCAATGCTGAGCGGAGTATAGAAAGAATCAAACTTAGGACAGAACAAGGAGTTAAGGCAACTTTGTTGAGAGACTGACGTGAGAAGAAACTGCACAGTGAATTAAGCAAACTTCCACTTCAGCGTGTAAGGGGCTTGGAAGTCACCATGTATTAAATAGTGAAACCTGAGCAGACCGAAATACTAACAACCCCTTTTGTTTTCATAAGAGATGGGAGGGCACAGAGCAAACCCCTGCCCCAAGTTTGGAAAGACTGGTGAATACAACGAGGCCAGTCCTACCTGCCCAGAGACTAGACTGGAGAGTGAGGACTGCTTCGGAGACCAGCAGAGGAAGTAAGAAAGGGTCTAGGGCAGCCGTGGGCAAACTATGGCCTGCGGGCTGGATTCAGCCTGTTAAGCTGTTCTATCCGGCCCGCAGAGCTGAAAGAGCAGAGGGTTCTCTTGATCTCCCCTCCACTCCTTCACCAGCAGCCCAAGATGAGAATGCCAGCATGGTCAGGTTGCTTTTGTTCCAGCCCTCCGGTCCAGTTTAAGAACCCTTTGTGGCCCTCGAGTCAAAAAGTTTGCCCACCCCTGATCTAGGGTATCTTGTGAAGGCAGGTCCTCCCCAGACCCTTACCTTAGTGAACTTGATTTCGAGGTTGGGCGTGGGCAATGGCAAAAGGTACAGGGCAGCCTGAGGGCACTGGGCTTGGCCTTCACCCGCAGGACATCTCAATCTCACTCTCGCTGAAAGTCCCGGTGGGTGGGTGGCTGGCCAGGATGTGTCTGGCCTGCAGCGAGGGTGGTACTATCTGTGGGCCAGTTCCACCCTTACCTATATATAGGCATGTGTCACACTGCAGCTCTTCCTATAGGAAAAGAGGGCTGCTGTGAGAAACACCCAAACTGCAAATGATGTGTTACTGAAAACCAGAGAAGAACTAAGCAATACTTAGAGAGATGGAGTTACATTTATTACCTGTCCAAAGGAAAATATCTCTCAAATTCTGGGCCCTGACATGGAGGAACTTTCCCTATTTATATGTTTTTTATCTTCTTTGTCTCCCAAATATGGGGTGTTTCTGGCCCATTTTGCAAGTTCTTAAAGAGCCTGTATGTGCTGGGGCCTTGAGTCCTCAACCAAAGGCTTGGCCTGGTGCCAGCACTGATAACTTTGTCTGGGGAAGGTTTAATGGCCTCTTTGAAGTGGGAGTAGTCTTATTTCCCTTATTATTTAAGCAAGCAAGCGTTTACAGAAGCCAAATGGCAGGATTAAAATTTCAAACAGCAGTTTTTATATAAGATGGATGCTTCAGATGAGGCATTGGAGGTTCAGCAATGGCGACTCTGAGGGTTAAAAAGTACAGGAGGTCCCAGTCAAAGAGGAGCCCACATAGTATTATGAGATTTAGCTCTAAGAGCTTGACCACATTCTCACAAGGACTATTAGAGAAAAATTATCTTGTGCTTCTTGCAGGGGAGGGGAAAGGACTCATTTTGTAATGCTGGTGAGCACTCGGTTTTCAATGAGGTCTTCACTCAGGGGAAACCATTTGAGAATAACCTAACATGGCCAAGGAATTATCAGGGTCTAAATGATCTGGGGGGAGGGAAATATCCAACTCCAGAGCCATCTGTCACCATCTAGTCTCTCTTAAAGGGGAGCACAAACCTGAGGAACTCCTGCGAAGTTCACAGTTCAAGGAATGAAAGACTGAGCCCCAGTCTTGGGACTTTACATTTTCCCTCACACCAGACCTCACCACCACATTACCGAAGGCCTATTTGCCCAGTGCATCACATCCAGCTATAAAGATGACGCTACAAAGATATACTACAAGGCAGAAGGTAAAGAGCCATGGCGAGCATCAAAGCCCGAATCAGAACCAGATGTGGGAATTATCAAACTGGGAATTTCAAACAACTGTGATTAATATGCTAAGGGCTGTAAGGGATGGTCAGATGGCACACACTACAATTTAAGGAATCAACATGGAATTTGTATTTACTACTTCTACTGAGATTCAGTTGGCTATGACTTATTTACATTCTCACTGATTATCTGTAAAAGAGACTAAAATAGTCTCTGAATGGACAATTACTGAAATAAAATGCTTTTATTATGGATACAGTGAACACCAGAGGTTAGAATATAATAGATTTCCTTCATATTGTGTATGTGTTTTAGTGTGTATGTGTAGTGTGTGTATGTGTGGTGTGTGCATGCATGTGTGTGTGCACACAGAAAAGAGAGAGAGAAAGAGAGAGAGAGAGAGAGAGAGAGAGAGAGAGAGAGAGACTGAGATTTCACATTTTTCAGTTTGACTTAAACTACTTTGAAGAGATGGAAGCGTGGGATTGCCAGCACTGATCAGCAGGCCCTGAGCATCAAATGAATGATTACTCTGACACAGGTTCACTGTGAAAGAGATGGCTAAGGGACTGCCTAGCTATAGGCACCAGACAGTCTCTTTTGTCTGCCTGTTTGGGCTTTTCTTGTAACAGCAGTTTAGGATAAAATGTATTTTAGATACTATCAGTAGGGTAAGTAATCTTGAGAGGAATCATGTGTCTGCACTGTCCTTTAAGCAAGGACACCTAAAGATTAAGCATAAAGATTCCAGTAAAGAGTCCACACATACACAGACTTGTTTGGAAAGGTGAAGGAACAATTATGGGAGGGTTGCTTCAACCAACTACTCTTTTCAGAATTTCCTCCTTATAAACTTTCCAACCAAGTATCCTGTGCTCCCCTACAGGGGAAAATTGCAAACTCATCTCTCAGCATCTGTCTATAATATTAATTATATCAGTCATCTTGTAGGTTCCAAATAGCACAGCATGATAACTAACATATTTTAGAATGTAAAAATTTATAAATTGATAAATTAAATCACAACTTTTGGAAATTACTTTAAAAATTTAAAGTGACTTAAGATAAGAGAGAACTGTATACAAGTAGCTATGTATGAAATTGCATTTAGAAAGCATGGCTACTATTTACTTTTCATGAGTCAGGCTTTGCTTCATGATGATGGATTGTACACAGCTTGTGTTTTAAGAAAAAGGCAATGGGACAAACTAAAGTGACTGATCAGGAATATATAATAAGAATATCCATATGCAGATTATGTTATATATAAATTAACTGCCAAAAATGTAAAAAGCCACAGATGGCTAACAAAAGATTGTATTTAATCAGGGATGTCATTAACGATGTGATGGAATTTTAATCTGAACTTGCATATAAGATGCACAAGTAGCCTGACCAGTATGAGTCCGTGGTGAAGCATTGACCTATGAACCAGAGGTCACTTTTTGATTCCCAGTAAGGGCACATGCTTGGGTTGCGGGCTTGATCCCCAGTGTTGGGCATGCAGGTGACTATCAATCAATGATTCTCTCTCATCATTGGTGTTTCTATCTCTCTCTCCTTCTTCCCTCTTCTCTGAAATTAACACAAATATATTTTATAAAAAGATGCACAGATATGGTTGACAAATAGATTTTTTTTTAAAGTTTGTGAGGTATATAAAGAAAGATGTCTATATGCAGGAAAAAAAACTGGTAACTAATGGTAATGTTACTCATGTATGAGATCATGTCCTAAAATTTAAGAACTTATAAAGAAGATTTTTTGGGGAAAAAGAACAAACATTTATTAATCAGATATTACATCTGAAGTTGATTTTTTAATTTAAAAGAAATGTCCAAAAGCAATTAAATGTTTTCTTAGACAAAAGCTGAATGATATATATATATATATATATATATATATATATATATATATTTCAAACACAAAATAATTATATTTTAAAGCTCTGAGAAAATAATCTTATGACAAAGATGTATTATGTACTACGAGAGGCCTGGTACATGAAATTTGTGCATGGGAGTTGGGGGGGGGTCCCTCAGACCGAGCTGCACCCTCTTGCAATCTGGGACTGTTGGCTCCTAACCACTGGCCTACCTGCCTGATCACCCCAGCAACTCTGCCTGCCTGATGGCCCCTAACCACTCCCCTGCCTGCCTGATCACCCCTTACCACTCTGTATATCTGCCTGATCTCCCCTAACTGCTCCCCTGACTTCATGATTACCCCTAGCTGCTCCCCCTGCCTACCTGATATCCCCTAACCACCCCTGCCACCACAGCTTAGTCCGGAAGGATGTCTGAAATGATATTTGAAAGTTTGTTCGGCTGTCCAGTCTAAATAGCATGTTCCCCTTTTATTAGTACAGATTGCTACATAAGAAATCACCCCAAAACTGGAAGCTCTGGAAGTAAGCATTTATTACTGCTAACAAGCACATAAGCCTAATAAGCTAATCTTATTGTTGTAGTGGTTCATCTAGCTTCAGCTGTGCTTACTCATGCATTAGGGTTAAGCTGGCAAGAACACTGCAGGCTGGCTGATTTATAATGGCATCACTCTGTGTGTGGAATTTGGCTGGCAGTTGGCCAGCAACTCTTGTTCTCAAGTCACAGTATATATTCCAGAGCATAAAATAAACTTTTAAGGCCTAGACTTACACAATTCACTGATATTATACCACTCTGACTCACCACACTAGTCGAAACAAATCACAAGGCCACTCGGGATCATCTCCAGTGGGAAATAGATACCATTTAATAGATCTATAAAGTCATATGGCAGGGGGCATAGGATATAGAGAAGGGGACTATTTTAGAAACCAATTTACCATGCTCTTTTGATGCCCTCCAAATTCATGCCTTTCACACTTGCAAAGTACATTTAGTTTACTTCAAGAGTCTCTAAAGACATGTCAAATCATGGCATCGGGTTCAAAACCCAGAATATTACGATCTACATCAGTACAGGTGGAATTGTTCAGATGCATCATTTTTTGACCTGGGGACCTTCCATTTAAAAAGACAATTGATCTGTCACCTAGAACACTCAACAAGATACAAGGATAAGACAGAGACAGAATAACTGCAATAGATATTCATTTATCATGGGGGAATGAGAGGGAGATGGCAGTCATCATGAATATATATAGGCTATACATTGTCATATTAATCTATCCTAAGAGTAAGAAGTGTTGCATTAATACATCTAATTTCTTCTTCCTGGGAGAGTTCCCAGTCTATGATTTAAAGGAGTCTTTCAAGAATAAAGATAAATTAAAACAAAAAGTAGTATATGCTTGGTTTACCCAATTAAAAGAATAACAGAAATAAAGAAATCTTCATTTATCCCTTTAGGATATTTTCCCCCAAAATAAATTTTAGATGACTTCTGTCATGTCTATAATTCTTCAATCTTTGGGTATCAAAGACAAGACTAATTCAACAATTTAGTGTTAAACTAAGTAAAAGATTAAAATCAACAGAGATATTTAACTAGAGTGCTCTGTAGCTAAACTAGATATAAAGAGTGCTTAATTTTAATTTGACATTCAACACAAAAATTTTACATTGACTGATCATCGGTGTTACAGAGAAATGCTATGGCACAGAATAATAACTCAATTTTGACAAACATTCTGATACTCCATCTTCTGAAATCTGAAGCACAATATACTTAGAACCACAATGATGATTTTAACTTATATTTCCATTGTTCTACATTTTTAATAAAAAATATATATATCAGCAAACTAGAGTGCAAGTTGATTTAGTGTTGCAGATCTCTGGGCAATTCCTTGTTCATTGCCCTCATTAATTCCTTATTAAAATAAAAAACAAAAACAAAAACATATATAGAAAGATCAATAGCTTTCTCAAGTTGATGATTTTTTTATCCTCCATAGAAAGTTAGAGTACAAGAGACCTCTTTATCATCTGAATAAAATCTAGTCCTCTTTAGTTCTGCTGGAGTTTGGTGCTCTTTACCAACAAAATTCCTTTTTTTAAATAAATAGAAAACTTCACCATATTTATTCATTTCATTTTCATTTGTCATCATTAGATATAAAAACTTCCTCAATAATTGTTAATAACTAAAGTGAGTAACATATTCTCTCTTCATGAAGACCCTTCATGATCATAGTGAAACTAGAGACCCAGTTCATGGATTCATGTACCAGTGGGGTCCCTCAACCTGGCTTGCATCTTCTCACAATCCAGGACATCTCGGGGGATGTCATGCTGCCATTGGGGATTGGGCCGAAACCAGCAGTCTGACATCCCATGAGGGATGCAATAGTGCATGAAGTGGCAGGCAACCAGTGGGGAGCCCGAGCCTACAGCTCCCATTCATCCCAGCCCTGCTGCATCTGCCACCACCTCTGCTAGGGAGCACTGCGGTGGAGGCGGGAGAGGCTTGAGCCACTGCAGCTGTGCTCACCAGCCATGAACCCAATATCTGGCACCTGTCAACTGAGCAGTGCTCCCGCTGTGGGATCTCATTGACCACCAGGGGGTAGCTCCTTCATTAAGCATCTGCCTTCTGGTGGTCAGTGTACATCATAGCAACCGGTCAAATGGTTGACTGGTCAAACAGTTGACTGGTCACTTAGGAACGTGTGTGTGTGTGTGTGTGTGTGTGTGTGTGTGTGTGTGTGTAAAACCACTCTAATGCTGTTTTAATAAAATAATAATGATTTTTTTCATGTTTTTATAAAGTTCAAGATTTTCCATCTCTAATTTGTTAATGAGGAGTTCCTTATTAATTCATTTTATCATCAGTATTGGACCAGTGACTCATCTAGTTTATGTCAGTGGGATTTCAAGATTGTGGAATATCCTAGGCATGATACCTTTCAGCCCAGTTGGGTGTGGCGCAGCAGTTGAGCATCTATCTAGGAACCAAGAGGTCACAGGTTCAATTCCCAGTCAGAGTATATACCTGGGTTGAAGGCTTGATCCCCAGTAAGGGTGTGCAGGAGGCAGCCAATCAATGATTATCTCTCATCATTAATGTTTCTATCTCTCCCTCTCTCTTCCTCTCTGAAATCAATAAAAATATATTAATAAAAAAGATACCTTTCTTTCTTAAATATCAGCCCATAGCCATGTGCAAACTTAATTATACACTTATTAAACTTAATTTTATATTAAGCAGTAAATAGCTAATTTAAGACTATGGTTAGTACTTCAAGAACAGAAATAGCATAACACAATAGTGATTAACTAGTCAGGGGTTGACTACTTTAAAGTAGGAGGAGAAGGCTATGTTCATATAGTTTAAATAGTGGGCATAATATATTCTACTGATTAGAAAGTGGAAGGACAAGAAAGTTCAAGACACACGAAGAGCTGAAGGGAGAGCAGTCTAACTATAGGACACTTTGTGGTCAAGGACTCACAGAACAACAGTGGCTATGGCATGTTTGAGGCCCAGTAAGGAAGCCAATGGTGATGGAGTCCAGGTAGAGAATTTCAGGAATAGAAGCCTAGTAATGTGCAGAGGCCAGATAACACAGGACCTTCTAAGCCCAGAAATCCTGGATTAAAACTAAGTCTGCATCCAACAAAATTATTTTTAACTAATTTGTGGGCTTCCTATGGGTCCGCTTGTAGTTAATTTCATTTGCGATAAGCCAAACCACATAGAGAAAGCACAAGACCTCTCAGACTTTCCAATCTCCCAAACGAGGTGAAATTTGTGAGATGTGATTTTTTTACAATGGAGCTAGAATTATCTAAAATGTTTATGTTTAAGATGTATAGTTACAACCTTCTGATTTGAGAAATTTTATTTTTCTGAATAAATTTTCCACTTAAAAATAAATAAATAAATAAATACATAAATAGGTAGTTTATAAAAAAAATTAGGGAATACTGGAGACAAAAGGACTTGTGTGGCAAGAAGAAAGTTCAAAGATGTACTGTTTAGTACTATTTAGTACCATTTTCACCTCAAGGCATTTCCAAACTGGAAAGTGGTAGCAGAGTGATGAAAAGCAGAGATTTTTATAAGTTCTTGAGGCTACATAGATAACACTCGTTTCAGTACATACCAATAAAACAAACAAACAAACAAAAAAGAGTCCAAGGAATTCACCCTGGAACAAGTTACAAGAGGGAACTGAAGATCTAACAGCTAGCCCAAAGCCTGAAACCTGTATGTAAACGTTTATAAACTGATTGGTTTAAGATGTTCTGCATACTCCATCCGACCACCACCACCTCCAACACATACACAAACTTTAGTTGTTTTGCAGAAGACAACTAAAACTTTCTTGGAGATAAAAATAGCATTCTGAGTTCAAAAATGTTTCTTATAGTTATGCATTTGAATGTGATATTGAATCAGAAAAAGAAAAAAAACACACAAAAAAACTTACATGCAGATGCATAAGAATTGACTAAAATCAAAAAATCAACTACACAACATAAAAAGATGAAGAATGTTCAGATATTTTGATTCAGTAATGAGAGTCATCAAATAAGAACTTTGAAATAACTGTATTTGATATGTTTAACAAATTAAATGACAACATAGAGGATTCTGAAAAAAACTGGAAAATTTATTAAACAATCTAGAATTGTTAGAAATGCAAAAGCAATTAAGAATGCAAATGATGATATAGTCACTGCATAAAGGATGACTGGAGATTTTGAGAAACTGAAGAAATTTCCAACCCTTTTATTGCACTATAAACTGATTAGCCTTTAGTTTCCTGAGGTGAGTTACATTGTCCTTTGGTTGAAATAGGATACTAGACATTTATCAGCAAAATAGAGATAGTGCTTACCACCTCAATCACTAAATAATTATATTCCAACAGTATTTAACATGTGTATTTATTTCCTATTTAATTTAACAAACTTAGTTTATTTGTAATCTCATACGATAATGAAATAAAATTTTTTTGGTCTGGAACATGCGGTATTCCTCTGGGCAGGATGGTTCCCTGGATTCTTTGTCCATCGGAGTCAAAGAATGAATCCATGGACAGAAGATGGTATAGCAAAAAACATTACAATTTTATTGAAGAACAATACAGATTCTGTTGACAGGTGTCCGTCCACTTTCTCCAGATGTTGTCCAGGTCCTGGGCTGAGGTCTGGAAGCACCTGGAGCTCCCTTCCCCACATCCCTGTTAAATTCTGCTAAAATCAGCAGTGCATACCTTCCAGAGGCCTGTCCATGCTCCCTGGCCCCAAACCCTGTGCACTCACCAGAGGCAAGAGCCAAACATGGTTAGCTTCCTGGTTCAGGGAACCAAATGGTGCAGAAGACCAAAGAAATACCAAGCACACTTCCTAGAGAAAGGGAGGGACCCAGTATCATTAAGACTAGTGGACTCTGGGAATAATTTCCAAATCAGAGTGAAGAAACTCACACAGAGGGCATCACTTTTTATAGCCTTCTGGGGTCTTTGTCTTGCAGATAATGTACTGCCTCCTTTCTCAGGCTTACAGGAAGGCCCCTAGGTGTTGGGGGTCCCCAGGCCATATCCAATGATCTGGTGACCCTTACCCTTCCCTTCCCCAGGGCAGTGCATTTTTCACAGTTTTTATGGCATGACATGCCTTGCAAGACCTGTTTCCTCCTCAATACATTTTAATTTGTGAATTTGTATTGAAAAATACAAACAAAAAAATCAATATTATACTTGAACGGATAGCAAGAGAAATTAGGATTAGGCATGAAAAATAAATAAAAATTAAATTATTTTTGTTCATAAGTAAGATGATTATTTTTTGAAAATCCTAGTCTAAACACACATACACACAAACCTGTGTAAACTATAAAAAAGTAACTAAAAAGTTCTCCCCCTCCCAAACTGGTGGGCGGAGTTTAACACATGACCCCTTAAAGCTCTCCCCCCCTCCCAAACTGGTGGGTGGAGCTAACAACATGACTGGCACCTGCCAAAGGGACATCTCCAAGACAGTGAACCACCAATTAACACGGGCCAAAGTGCCCTTGGGGCCCATCCCTTCCTGTTCCACCCTGGGCCCACCCCCTCCTTTTTCCATCCTATAAGAGGGACCCCAGGCAAGACACGTGCGCTTTTTGGAGGGGGACCTCCATTAGCCTGGTTGGGTCCAATTTCCTGTCCCCTCTCCCCCTAATTCTTATCTCTCTACCTCGGTGATGGGTCCCACCCATTACCGGGGAATAAACTTTCTTTAAAACTCTCTGTTCTTCTGTTTCCTGTTTCCTTTCAAACCTAACAGTAAGCATATAAAATTAACATGGAAAAATAATTATATTTCTATACACTAACAATAACAATACCAAATTGAGAATTTTATTTATTATTTATTTGTTTGTTTTATCTTTATTGTTGAAAGCATTGCAGATGTCTCCTTTTTTCTCTATTGACTCCTTGTAATCCTCCTTGTCCTTCACTATAAATCCTAAAATAACCATATCAGTACCTACTTTATATTAAATACATTAAGCTATCTAATTAAAAGGCATTGTTAGACTACTTAACAAAAGGAAGACCCAATTATGTACTGCTTATAAGAAATGCACTTAACATGTAATTATGAAAATACATAAATACAATAAGTTGTATAAGATTATATTCTGAACATAAGCATTGAGGCTTGGCTTTAATACTATCAGACCAAAAACAAAACTCATATTTAAGGGAAAAAATGGCACTAATTATGATTAATGCTTCATTTTTTAGTAAATTCTAATTCTTATAAATGTATTTGTATTTATAACAGAGATTTAAATTGTATTGAGTAAATACAGTGCTAACAGAAGATATAGACAAGTCCAAATCATATACACTCTAGATAATTGATATAGCAACTTGACAAAAAATTCATTTTGGTTATAGAAAATCTGAATAGTACTATTAATCACTCTATCTACCTGACATTTATAGAACACCAAACCCAAAAATGGCAGACTTTACAAATTTACATTTTTTGAGCACACATTGCACTAGAACTGAAATAGAATATATGCCAGTTATGAAACAAGTATTAATAGACTAAGGAGTGTTTGTGGATACAGACAGAGTGTTGATGGCCAGTGGAAGAGGGGTAGGGTCTGGGTGGAATTTGGTAAAGGAAGGGATGGGGGACATGTGCAATAGGGTCAATAATAAATTTTAAAAAAGAAGAAAAATATAATATAAAAAAAGAATATTTAAGTCTGTAAAGAAAGAGCTCTGTCCACAATACATAGTTTGTAAATCAACAAAAATAAAATATTTAATTAAATACCAGCATTTCTAAACAAAGTATGCATCAAGAAAAACATCATCAAAATTTTTTTTGAACAAGTGATAATGAAAACAACACATATCAAGTAGTTAAAGGCCATAAGAGCAATGCTTGCATAAAAAAGTATAGCTCTAAATGTTTATGTTATAAAAAAGAGAACATTAGCTAGGGGGAAAAAAGAAGATAATAGTCACAAAGTTGATAAAAATGAAATAATAAAGATAAATGCAGACATTGATCAAATGAAATAGATAGACCAAAGAGGGTAAAAATCAATAAAACTAAATCTGATTTTCAAAAAAAAAAGTGAGGAAATAAATAAAAATATAGTTACATTGGTTTTTAAAAAGAAAATAAACATATTAACAATGTCAAGAATGAAAGAGACCTACACTCATATTTGATTTGAAATATATAATCAAATGTAAAAAAAAGAAATCAAGTCTCCACTTACAATAACTTTTTTTTAAAAAAAGTAAAGAATAAATGTAATGAAAAATGTGCAGAACTTATTCAACTCAACAAAAGGAAAGAAACAATCCAATTAAAAAATGGGCACAAGACCTGAATAGATACTTCTCTAAAGAGAACATACACATGGCCAAGAAATATTATTTAAAAAATGCTCAACATCACTCATCATCAGAGATATGGAAATTAAAACAATAATAAGGTACCAACTCATACCTGCCAGAATGGCTACCATCAATAAATCGACAAACAACAAGTGGTAGTGAGGATGTGGAGAAAAATGAACCTTTGTACACTGTTGGTGGGAATGCAGACTGGTACAACCACTGTGGAAAACTGTGGAGTTTTTTTTCAAAAAAATAAAAATGGAACTGCCATTTGACCCAGTGATCTCACTTCTAGGAATATGTTCTAAGGGTCCTGAAACACCAATCACAAAGAATGTATGCACTCCTATATCCATAGCAGCATTATTTACAATAGCTAAGATATGGAAACAACCCAAGTGTCCATTAGTAGATGAGTGAATAAAAGCTGTGGTACCTTTACACAATGGAATACTATACAGCTATGAAAAGGAAGGATCTCTTACTCTTTGGGAAAGCATGGAGGGACCTGTAGAGTATTATGTTAAACAAAATAAACCAGTCAGAGAAAGACAAGTGTCCCATGATCCTTATTTAGATGTAGAATCTGATGAATTAAATAAACTGATGAACAAAATAGATCCAGAGACATAAAAGCATGGAATAGACTGATCTCAGAGGGAAGGCCAGGGTGGGGGAATGAGTGTTGAGAGATAAACCAAAGAGATTAACCATAACCCATGGACATAGACAACAGTGCAGTGAAGCCAGGTGAAAGGAGGTGAGCAGGGTAGAGGGTGTCAATGAGAGAAAAAGTGACATTTATAATATTTTCACCAATCAAGATAATTTTTTTTTAAAAAAAGAATAAATTTGATGAAAAATGTGCAGAACCTAAAACGAAAATCTGGAAAAATTTTGCTAAGGTAACCTAAAAAAAGACCTAAATAAATTGAAAAATACAGTGTGGAGGTTTTGCATTACCTGATTTCAATAGTTACAATAAGGCAATTTTAAATAAGAGTATTGACAGAAAGCTAGACATTAAAATATAGGTTATATTTTATACAGCTGAATAGGAATCTATTATAACCTGTACAATTTCCTGTCAGCCTAAAAAATTTTCATTAGAATATAGTGAAGAGCAGATATACCGGACATAATTTCTTGAATACTAATTTCTTTACTTACTTACTTACTTACAATGCCATCAATATGCTGAGCTACTAAAAACTGTGAATTATTTGAATTCAGTATCCTCCAATTAATATTTAGCTATATATTTTCTCTTATTTTAATTATTTCACTGGAAGTTTCAAATAAAATCTTGAATTATTAAGTAGTATACATTAACACATTAATCATTACCAATAAAGTAAGTAATTTAGATAATTTTAGTCTATCAGAAAATTATAGATATTGACTTAATATATCTTCGCTTTTAGCTATACATTATTGGAATATAAAGTAGAAATAGACTCTTCTATAAACAGATAAAAACTCTAATCTAGTTGAATGTTTAATACAAATATATGGGATGAGAAGATAGAGGATAAAAAATATGGAGGAAAAAATTGTCAATGTCAGAAAGTAAATGGCCAAATAGTGTATGAGGATAGTAAATATGACAGGGGGAAAAAAACATGAGAAATAATAATAATATGCCTTATATTGCTAATAAAAATATTTATTTTCTACCTATATTCAAATATTTACCTAGAAAATAACACAGATATTATGTTCATATATAAACAGAAATGCATTTCTACTATATTCATAAATAAAGGCCCAACTTTACAATTTTACTTGGTGACATTTTTAATATATCTTTCCTGGCAATGTAAACAATTTGACCAACATAAAAATTGTGTAAGATAAGACATCTGAAAGAATTCATCCCTCAAACACTGGAATTAAGTATGGATACAACAGATGAAGTGGAAATAAATAATATCTCTACAGTATGGTAAAAAGACATCACTACAATTAATTTAAATCTCAGAATAGATTTAAGAACCTATGCTGAAATAAATTAGTAAAAATAGAAAAAAAAATCATATCATATTGTCCTTTTCTTATAGTTCAAAGAGTTCCTTTATTTAACCTGTATTTATTGTGACATTCTTTTGTAAAAAAGTTTAGGATTTTTCTCATCTTTATAATAAATATCCAAAATTTCAAACTTAGACAAAAAATAAGAGTTTTTCTCTTATTATATCCCCTGTGGGCCTATATTCAAGGGAATCAGTGATTCACTATTTCCCCCTTCAGGTAGACTCTCTTATATCATAAGGAATGAAAGTCTTGAATATACATTTCACAGAATCTTTTCAGGAAGAATTTCTGTTTAAAATCTGACACCGAAAGCTACTCACAAGCTTTTGAAGTTGGGATAGAAGAGAAAGTCCCCGTCGCCCGAGGCCTGTAGGACCGCATGGATTTTGCTAGGTTGCTCAGTGCTAGGTTGTGCTAGCATCAGTCACGTCAGTGCTTCCCGGGGACCAGATAATTGACAGTCCTCTGATTCCTACAGTTTCTGTGCTTTTCAGACTTGCTGAAGCTAGTGCAGACTTCCCTAACCCCTTCTTACAATGCCTTATGGATCATTTTGTACAGCTTCGACTTCTTTGGAAGGCGCAATAGAAGGGGGCATATGCAATGCTTTCAACATAAAAGTTAAAAAATTAAAATTAAAAAAAGGAAGACACAATAAAAAAAAAACAACTGGAAAGCAAATCTTCTCTTGATGCCGAGTAACACACCAAACAAGGTTCCACTTTTTCGCTACCTTTTACTGCAAAACTCTTCAAATTCTTTTCTTTCGGTTACTTTTTAATATTATACTGTGAGCAGCTTTTTCAGGTGTCTTTGCCCCCAACAATCTGCTGACGCTGCTCTCATAGAGGTCAGTGTTGATTGTGCTATTGCTAGAGTTAATGATCAATGTTTATCGCTCATCTCACCTGACAGTTCTCTTCCCTCTGGCCTACTGCATTTACCTGACTTCTAAGAAACGCTGCTTTCTCAGTTTTTCTCACCAGCTGTTTCTTTGTAATCTCCTTGGATGTTTCCTCCAGTGTCCCGGGTTTCTGTTCATCGTCCCTTTCCACATTCTTTTGGTCTCATTCCATCTCACATTTTTTAAATTTCCTATAATACCAATTTATGTCTCTACCCAAAAATAATCCTCTTCATGTTTGCATACACAAATATCTATTGGAGATCTCCACTTGAATATCTACTAAGCATCTTAAATTTGACACACTCAAGTAGTAGAAAAACTGAGAAGCCCAAAACTGTGAACCTCATATTTCACTTATTTTAACTCTGTCCCATCCTCAAATTATCCCATTGCATTTTGGTAATTCTATATGTCAAATTGCTCAAATGAAGAACTTTTTTTTAATATATATTTTATTGATTTTTCACAGAGAGGAAGGGAGAGGGATAGAGAGCTAGAAACAACGATGAGAGAGAATCATCGACCAGCTGCCTCCTGCACACCCACTACCGGGGATGTGCCCACAACCAATGTACATGCCCTTGACCAGAATCGAACCTGGGACCCTTCAGTCTGCAGGCCGACGCTCTATCCAATGGGCCAAACCAGTTTTGGCAGCTGGGATTCACTTTTAAATCTCCTCTTTATCTCACTCATTATACCTACCCTTTCATTAAACCCTGCCCCTCCATTTAAAATATATCTTGAATACAACTGTATCTCACCCTCTCCAGTGATACCATCTAATATTAGCCATATTCTTTTTTCTCTTAATTACCATAATTCTTCATAATATGTCACCTTGTTTTTACTTTTATCTTCCACAGTCTGTTCTGTATATGACCTACAGAGAAAGTGTTTTTAACCATAATGCAAAGTGTTTTCCTTTTTAAATCAATACCTCTGTAGTGTCTTTTGTGTAATAAAAATTAAAACTAAAGTCTTCATAATATAAAATACTTTCCTCTTGAATTGCAGTTCTAACTTCTTCTGCTTTCCTTCCTCAATCTCACTGTAAAAATAACACCCTCTCTTTTATCCTTTTCTGGCCAATAATTCAGGAAATCCTATATTTCTGCTTTTTTAATATCTTTTAGTATAATTTATCACCTTCAAATTCCTACCGCCAGTGTCTATTTTCAGGCCCTCGAATATCCTGCCTGAATTATTTTAGATCTCCTATTTGTTTTCTAATCTGTAATCTTTTGCTATTCAAAAGATTTGCACCTTACTTTACTAGAATGATCTTCCCAAATTATAAATCTGACCTTATTATGCCACTGTTCAAAAACTTCCAATTACACTCAATACATTTTAAGGCATTCAGCACTTTATTTACTATTGAGCCTACTCAGCTCTATATTTCTGTGATTATTATAATGATTTCTCCATTTATAGAATGTACTCAGCAATTTTACACCTCAAGACTTTTGCTTAACTTATTGCTCATGCTGGAAACTGTTCTCATTTCTCAATTTCTATCCTCTTCACTTTAGCCTAGATCAATTTATGATTTAACCAATTCTGTAAGAATCCTTTCACTGTTATAGCATACTTCTGAAATGCATTGAAACTTGTGTTGGTGCTGTTTTTGATGATCTCCCTGGAAGGAAAAAAATCATGTTTGTGTGTCTTTTGTTTAACCATAATCCTCAATGTTACTTGGAGCTATGCTAGAAAATAAATGGCTGATAAATAATATGTCTTGCTGTCACTTTCCCCATTAGCAGCATGGTGATAATAATATTTAGCTTGTCTGCCTTGCGGCACTGTTAGATCTAAATAAGATGTATGTGATACTCTTTCTCAACTGGTAAGCATGATAAAAATATGTCAGTGTTATTCACTGAAAAGTCCTTTTTCTAAAAGAATGTTTATTGCTATTTAAAAGCTATTGAAGGCTTTAAAGGTGAATTTTCTCTTGAATTATTGCAAATGCATGTAATACCATCTGCTATGAACATAGACAAAGAATGGAATGTCAATTACTGTATTTTTGAATGACAGAGTCATTATTAATTCCAGCTCTGATGTTGGTAACTCATGAGTGCCATAATGTTTCAGGAGACATTATGGCAAAAATGATGTTAACTCAACAGTCAAAAGGAAATCAGTACATACCAACTTTATTACTTGAACTGTCATTAATGCAAGCACTAATATATTATTAAATTATATAACAGGAGTGATATTCCCTACATTGAGTATTTTTCAAATATGTTATTTTTCTTTGTTTATTATATATCTTATCTAATAAAGTTTAAACTTTAATATGTTAAAATCTATCAACATTTACTTTTTTATTGAGAAATAATTGATATATAACATTGTATTAGTTTCATACACCATAATGATTCCATCATTTGTATATATTATCTATGCTATTTTTTAGGTTGCATTTTATTTAGTTGATTGCTTCTTACAAATTATTTTTTAAAACAGTAAGCCAAAACTACCACACTGCAAAGGAAAATATTAATAATTCCAAGTCTGTTGAAGCAATGTGAAGCTTTAATTATATTTATTTCAAAAAAGAACTCCAGATACTGATGAATCCATTGAAACATCAAAAAGAAATAACATTTTAGGTAATTCTCTATAAAGAAATAAAAATACAGGACAACTTCCCATATTGTAATACAACAGTTCAACAGAACCACCTTAAACAAAGACCTGAAAACATCATATACATTATGTGTGTATAATATATAAATATTTAATCTCCTTATATAGCACACATTTCTTTTTTATTTCCAGTTGAGCTCCCTAACTCTCCTTACTCAACCAAGTTATTAGAGAGAACTGATCTATTGTGACAGTATAATGCATTCACTGGTTCTCCTCCAGAATCAAATAAGACATGACAGCCTATCCAATTATCAAATGTTTGGCAGGTTATTGTCTTCTTAGCATATGCTGTCCTGTGTGTGTGTGTGTGTGTGTGTGTGTGTGTGTGTGTGTGTGGTGTTAGGCTTGCTCATTTGCTAGTCTAATTCCCAAACTTAGCTGCCTGCTTCAAGAATGAAAGCATCCCATCCTTGCTTAACCTGGGAAGTGCTCATCAATTGAAGTTTATTTCTCTTATATTTCCTTGCATCTGCTAGTTTTAAATAAAAGTATGATTTTTTTGCTTAATCCAATTATTACAGAGGAGTGAAAATAGTTTACATCCTTTCCTATGCTGAGCAAAGATGATCCTCCCAAATCCATTTTTTATATTCTGAATTTTCTTTTAAATCATTAAAAGGAAAAAAAAGTTACCAAGTAATACACCATGTGTTTAAAAATTTCTCCCACAAACATATTTAAATGATAAGAGTACAAAACTCATATATTTCAGTGAACTTACAATTTAATGTTTGTTTTGTGCCCCACCCCCGCCCCTACACACACAATTTGTTTTGGTTGTCAGTGACATTTATTTAAGTCTCTTCAGAATACCAGTTCAATTTTTATTTTCTAGACCATGTTTGCAATAGAATCTGTAGGTTTACTTTTTAGAGGTTATAAAAGAAGAAAGAAAAGGAGGAGAAGAAGGAGGAGTGGGAAGAAGTAGAAGAATGGAAAAATAACATTTATTTAATTTTTGGTTCAAAATATTGCTCTATTGTCAATAACACTAGTAGTTCAGTCACAAGATACTTTGCTGTTACAATAACGATCAGGACAGTTTTAAAATGTGAACAACAGGCTGTCCTTGGCCTGAGGGACTCTGCCTCCCTGTGAAGTGAAAATGGGATGAGGGAATTGGTTTTGGGGGGCCAGAATTTCAGCCACACTCCCGGGATCCCCTTCTTTAGGATGAAGGCAGTTAATTTCCACCTGCTGAGAGAGGTCTGAACTTTCTGCAGCAGGAGATCTAGGTTCTTACCCCCACTCTTCCCAGGATGAAATGTCTAAAGCTGGGTTTACTTGCTGTAAACTATAAAACACCAAAAAAAAAAAATATTTGTCTTCCTAGACTCACAGTGCTATTTCAATGAGAAAAGAAGCATATTTGATCAGATGGAGGTAAATGCTTAAAGATACAAATATTAGGGAAGAATTTACGTATCCAGACGTCTTTTATCACTCCCTGCCTCATATTGTCCTTCATATCTTTATTCTATGAACTGGTGGTCCGGTGCACAGATCCATTGTTCCAACTCACCCTCAGGTGGAAACTTATGCACAGGTGACCGGGGTCCCTCAGCCAGAGAACTGGACTTATGCAGGTTGCCCACAGTACTTAATTAAAATTGACCGAACATAAACTAAACACAGAAACAAGAGTTAGAATGCATGAATCCCAAGGTTTATTTACCAGAGTCCTGGTTGTTTCCAGAAGCCTAGGCAGGTCACCTGGAGATCCGTGCCCACAGACACACACACTGGACAGGAACATGCCGCAGCAGTGTCTCTGTCACAATTGAGGCCTCTGAGGTTTGCTCACAGGCAGAGTGACAGTTCACTCAGGCAGAGTTCCATGCAGTATTTCAAACAGGAAGAAGAGAGTGGGAGAACACGTCGGGTGGAGGGCCCCTTCGTGGTCTCTGACCAGCGCCTCTAGGTCCCTTCTTTTATGGCCAATTCTGGGCAGCTCCCCGTTTCTTCTGGGTGCAACCAATGGGTCTTCAGTGTGTGCTATTGGGCACTCTCCAGGCACCTTTTGCCTCAGTTTCCAACTTTCCAGATAAACACTTGTTAGGGCGTCCACACAGTTACGTCATTCCAAGATAAGCACATGTCAGGGCGTTCACACAGTTAGGGGCTCAAAGTCAGTCTTAAAGCTCGAGTTTTACAAAATGGATTCAAGTCACACTAAATGGAGTTACTTATACTAAGGCTAAAACACATTTCAAATAATTTATTTTACTTAAAATGAAATCAGAATTAGATCAGAAATACAATTCACACTTAGACTATAGGTCATTCATAAAAGTAAATGCTTCCACTCCTATTTTACATCACACAAATAATTATTCTCACACTGTTTTAAATCCTTAAAATATAAATCAAACATCACACTAATACAACTATAACATCCATGCATATCGAAAGGAAATCGGGAGTTTCCCCATCCCCACAAGCCTCTGGGAAATCCTATGGAGAGTCTGTCCTCCTCCCCAGAGCTTCCTGAAAAATATTTCCAAATGTCCCTTCTGCAGTCAGGGTCATGCCTTGCCGGCTGGGAGGTTCTTGGTGGATGCCTTGGACCATGCTGGATGCTTTTCACCACTCAGAGCTGGGTAAAGGACACTCCAAGGAGAACGATACAAAGTTAGGTATATTGGGATCAGGGGTATTCTGTTGCCCACACCCCGACCCTTCAGATCCATCTCTCTTTAACTTTTAAGTAACTTTTGTGTTACCGAATGGATGGTCAGTGGCCACAAATTTATATTGCTGCCTGCCTCTGTAGCTCTGGAACAATCTGTAAGGGATGAGATTTGATATCAATGCCTGAGGCAGAGTTCCAGGAGCCTGGCAGGAACATCGAGCTCGTCCTGGTTACTCCTGGTGTCTGTTCTTCAACTGTTCTTCGGAGATTGTAACTACAGGCTTATGGGGTATGAGGGATGTATCTGTTCACTAAGAGGCAGGCAGCTGGGGAGGAGCCAGAGCTGGGAGCAGGCATCATGCAACACACTGCTCCTGCTCCCCCTGGCCCTGCTAAGCCTGCCACCACCACTGCTCACTGCTCTGTAGCACTGCTGAAAGGAGAGAGAAGCTCTCATCCCCAAAGCTGTGCTCATCAGCCGTGAGCCCAGCTTCTGGTTGAGTGGCACTCCCGCTGTGGGAGCACATTGACCACCAGGGAAAGGTCCTGCCTCAGACATATGCTCCCTGGTGGTCAGTGTATGTTATAGCAACTGTTAGACCAGTCATTCTGGTCATTTCAGTTAGTCTGGTCATTCAGCTGTAATGGTCGCTTATGCTTTTATATTTGTAGACTAAAGGCCTGGTGCACGAAATCCATGCATGTGGCTGGAGGGGGGTGTCCTCAGCCCAGCCTGCACCCTCTCCAATCTGGGACCCTTTCCAGCCTGATTGATGTCTAACAGCTCCCCTGTCAGCCTGTTTGCCCCCAACTTTCCTCCTCTGCTGGCCTGGTCATGCCTAATGGACCTCCCCTGCAGGCTAGATCACATGCAACTGCCCTCCCTTGCAGGCCTGGTGCCTCCCAACTTCCCTCCCATGCTGGCCATCTTGTGGTGGCCATCTTTTGTCCACATGGGGGCAGGATCTTTGACCCATGGGGGCAGCCATCTTGGGTGTTGGAGTGATGGTCAATCTGCATATTACTCTTTTTTTTTTTTAGTTAGATAGAGGCCTGCTGCATGGATAGGGGCCAGCTGGTTTGCCCAGAAGGCTGTCTTGGATCAGGGTGGGGGTTCCCTTGGGGTGTGGGGCAGCCTGAGCAAGGGGCCTGTGGTGGTTTTCAAGCTGGCCATGCCCCCCCAGTGACCCAAGCGAAGGCCTTGGTATCAAGGATTTATTTATCTTCTATTATTGAAACTTTGTAGCCTTAAGCATAGGCCTGGGCCAGCCAGGGTGTGTGGGAAGCTTGGGTTCCTCCATCACCAGGAAAACCAAAGCCTCCTTCCTGCTCGCTCTGTGGCCACAGCCATCTTGGTTGGGTTAATTTGAATATTTGCTCCTGATTGGTTTGTGGGTGCAGCTTGTGGCTGTAGCAGAGTGATGATTGATTTGCATATTACTATTTTATTAGATTGGATTATATAGGCCTCCAGACACAACCTCTAAAGAAGCTGAGAGATATCCAGAAGGAGCAAAGTAAATCCTTCCACCAGTAGGGATATTCTGGACAAAGATGTGGGTGTATATTTTGTTCTGAAGTCATCATTCTGTCAAGTCCTTCCACCCTTTAACATCAGCAGTCACCCCTAATGCCATCTGACCGGAGTAGAAACATGTAGGTTATTATCCAATGATACCATTAAGAACGGAATCCCTGTTTAACTTTACACATTATTTCCTAATATAGAGCACTATAAAATGGCCATTTTATTAAAACTGGAACCAACACCTACTTATGAATATTATTTCATTTGAATAACATGTTTCTCCCATGTTATAAAATTGTATTTCTGGGAAGTTTTGATTAAGTTCCTCATTTTATTTCATTTTATGTCTGTCCTGAACTTGTTGTGTTACTTAATGGAGTGCCTTGGGTTTTCTCATTTTGTTATTTAAATGTCTTATGTACACACACATAAAGCATACTCACTGCTTTTGTCATTCTTATAATAAAGAGCAGGGGCTCTTCTTCCAATAGAAAGAGCTTTCTGAAATTATTAAACTGCTATTTTGTCGCAAGATTCTAGATACATTTTACAATCCTAATTCTCAGAATTACAAGTCATTGCATCCCATCTTTGAATAAGAAAATCAAAACTTGGAAAGCTGATGTGCCTTGCAAATTTGCAAAAACATTTAAATGTGTCATAATCAGAATTGCAGATATCTCTGTCTAATTCTAAAATTCATTTCTTTTAAACTTCATTGTAGTCCAGCCCATTTTGTATCTCAACTTAGTTTTTTGACATCAGTGTCTTCAGTAGCTTTTGCTATTCCTACAATGGGTGCTCAATAAGTATTTGTGGAATAGCCGAAACTGGTTTGGCTCAGTGGTTGAGCATCGGTCTGCGGACTGAAGGGTCCTGGGTTTGATTCTGGTCAAGGCATGTACTTTGGTTGCGGGAACATCCATGGTGGGGGGTGTGCAGGAGGCAGCTGGTCGATGTTTCTCTCTCATTGACGTTTCTAGCTCTCTATCTCTCTCCCTTCCTCTCTGTAAAATATCAATAAAATATATTTTTTTAAAAGTATTTGTGGAATAATGAATGTTTTCTATTAGGTTTTTTGTTAAGGACCTTCATGAGAATGAGAAACAAACAAAGACAACAACAATAACTGAAACTCAAAGTGCAGATTATCAGATAGGTAAGTGTGGACACTTATGCTATCCTTTTCCTCTTTTGACCTCAAGTATTATGAAGTCAGAAATATTGGAATAAATATTGTAGGAAATAACTGAACTGACTTGTCTGTGTATAGAACAGATGTTGATGATAGTTCCTGAATCATTGGATGCCATATAAATTCAAACTTTAAAGTACTCGATTTCAGGGAAATTCTTATTCATTGATTCCAACAGGCTTCCCTGCATGATATGATTTGGATGATTGAAAACATATTCCCACTGACAAAACAGAATTATAACAGAGGGATATCGTAAAGATATGCCTAAAAGAGAAGGCCAATAGGCTATCTCCAAATAAACTCAGAGTTGGCATTGCTTAGGTAAATTTACAACTTCCACATGGACAGATATTTTTATGTTTTGTTCATAACTTCTTCCATACTCATTACATAGCCCCATGGAATAAATGCATTATTGAATGTATTGTGTTCAGAATTAACTACTAGCTCCATCTCAGAGGGGAAAAGAAATCCATATTAACTAAGTTCAATTTCATTGTGTTTTCTTTAAAGCAAAACATTCAGTTCCTGACATAGGGCCAACCATACACATGTCTGCAGATAGACTGAATTCTCCACCTCTAGATAGATCTACAGGAAATTCAAATTATTTTATAAAGTTGGCTTTGTGTGCATGATAATCAGAGTCTTTGGCAGATAAGACAGATTAACAAAATGTTTAATGATTTTAAGCTAAAATGACAGAATGAGCTCAATTCAACCCACATGAACTATACTACTGAAAAAAATACTAAGCATCCATCAGCTACATTGTTCTTTCTCTTTGGGCAGAGATGGAAAATATATTTACTTTGGTTAACCTGTTCTTCTATAAATCTACATCATTACCAGCATCTTTTTCTTACTGACTCATTGTTTCTTTAAAAACGTTAGTAAATTGTTTAAACTCAAGCCTTGTATGGTGGTAGGTGTATGCAATTAAATTTGTTAAATAGTTGAAATTTTATTTATTATTCAGCACTACTTCATTTCTTCCAGCATATAAAACTATTATGATTATTTTTCCAAATAATAGAATTTTAAAGAGTAGAAAGCTGCAATCAAAAAGTGCACAATGACTTTATATTATATTAGACATTAATTTTTAAAATACTTATTGAATCTATGGAGTACATTAGCAAAATGTAAGGCAAATATACAAAATTACACATTAGAATATGTACACGTTCATTATTAAGACAAAATAAGACTCAACTGAAAGCATTTGAAAAAAAATAATAGAGAGTATTTGATGTTTTTTTTTGTGTTTTTTTTTTAAGGAATGCTGTAATAATGAAGAATCCTACAATTAAAATCTCTTAAAATGAGAATTTAACTATCACTCACACAGTATGTATCTGTGGGTTGGCTATAGCTTTGCTTCAGGCAGTTGCATGGCTTCAGGCTTAGATTGTTTCACACCATAGATTTGCTGCATTTCAGGTATGATTGGCATGTCCCTTTATTCCAGAACACAGGAAGAGTAATATTGCCTATATAGTTCCTGAGCATTCTACAGTAAAATGGAAGAATAAGAGTAAGTGTAGACATGTAGTACATATAGTGTCTGCTTGGACATCGAGTAACTATGTTTGCTCACATTGGCCAAAACAAGTCACAGGATCAGTCTAGTGAGTAGAACAGGAAATTACACTCTACCTTCAAGAAGGCTTCTTTCTACAAAGTCAACATGTCTCCATAAGTGATGTATCTTCTCAAGTCTCTTATAACGAAGGGGAGGGTCAATTATGAATAATAATCCATGAAAGATATATTATGATACATACATTTAAATATTTAAACTTAAAACAAGTAACTAAATTTATGTTCATGACAAGATGCATGGAGACTTTTTGTTGATATAAGTCATTGATAGTGGTTTTCTGTTATTGTTACCAATTTTGAATAAACATAAATTATATTCAGTTATTTTGAATAAAAACTTAGAAAACATTTTTGATTTATTTATTATTAGTATTTTGGCAAAAAACCAACAACACAGGTATTCTATTTTAATATGATAGTGGAAAGACAGACATCTAGCAATAAAAAAGTATAGCTTGAGCTAGACATTTATCATAGATTCCTGGGAGGAATGAAGAAAAGCCTGATTTTTCTTAACTTTTCTGTTAAAATATGAAAATATACTCAACTCATACTATTTTAAATGCTATGCTGTAAATTATATACTTATTATTGATTTATGAGTATATCTCTGTGCTGAAATTCAAAAGCAACCTCCAAAAATTACTTATAAAATCAGTCTGGATTTAACATCTGTTTCATTTGTGAGAAGTTTGAAGTATCAGGGACTAGTTATAAGCATAAATAGATGTATGTATATGTAAAGAGAGAAAGATATCTTAGAAGCTTAGGTATTTTCTCTTTCATTCATCATTGATCACTATGGAGGTTGTAACTCCTCAATTCCTGCTCCACCAAGTTCATCTTTATAAATTTCATTTCCTTGAGCAACAACAAAAAGTCATGGAGGTTGTGGGTATATTAGTACTATGATTTAACTCAGCAGCTGACTACTGATGAACATTTGAATACTTTAACATCCGTTGCTATTATAGGCATTGATTCTGTGAATAGCCTTATGCCCTCATTTTTCACAATATGTTTGGTATAGATTCTTAGGAGTGAAATTGCTAGGTCAGATGGCAAATTTGCAAGATATTGGCAAATTTCCCTTCATTATGTTAGTATTTTGCATTTTTATTATCAGTCAATGAAAGTATGTATTTCTTCAAGTGCATTCAAGGACAGAATGTCAAGTTTTTAGACTTTTATAAATCAAATAATTTTTTTAAAATAGTGTTTTAAGTTGTTTAATTTATTTTCTTGTTAGAAGCCAGTTTGAGTATCTTTTCATGTGATTAAGAGCCACTTAGATGTCTTTTGCTTTGAATTTTTATTCATATCTTTAGCCTAATTTTATAGGACTTTTGGAATTTTTATACCCCATTGTTTAGAAGTCATTTACATACCAATATATTTTTTTAAGATATGAATTTGGACATCATTTGTTATAGAAAATGAATCTGTATTGGATCTGAGACATAACTTGCAGGGCTGAAAAGTAGTTTAGTCTTTTCATGTAAAGGCAATTCTGAACTTATCTACTAACATTTTGCCTCTGAGATTGTGTGAAATGATTAACCGTGTGTTCTGGTGCCTTTGCCAAGGACCTCCTCCAAGCACATGATGAGCTTCTAGAATTTCCAGTTTCCCATATTCTCTTTAAAAAAAAATTGTTGTGTGTGTGTTTGTGTTTTTTTTTTTTTTTTACAGAGATAAAGGAAAAGGGATAGAGAGTTAGATATACTGATGAGAGAGAAATATAAATCAGCTGCCTCCTACTCACCTCCCACTGTGGATGTGCCCACAACCAAGGTACATGCCCTTGATGGAAATTGAATCTGGGACCTTTCAGTCCACAGGCTGATGATGCTCCATCCACTAAGCCAAACCAGTTAGGGCAAGTTTCCCATATTTTTGTCACACTCCATCATCTACCACCTCCCAGAGCCCCACGCAGGCCTGTGCCAGTCCTCCCTCTCTGACAATGGCAGCGGCAACTGAGAAGGACCAGCCATTCCTTTTGTCAGTGCACCTGCAACAAGTGCCGTTCCCCGTATTGCACCTGGGCCATCACTGTTCAGTGGTATTTTCCTTTGTGTATAGTATTTCTGTAGCTGTTACTGATTTATGCATCTGTTATTTTACGGCTTCTGGATTATATCACATCAGGAAAGCCTTTCCACTGCAGGGATTTGAAGATATTCATCCATGCTTTTTTCTAGTATGCATAGAATATCATTTGACATTACATTTTTTTGATTCAGTTATGGTTTGTATCAACATAGTATTGATGTACAATTTTTCTTTTCTATCAACTATGTAACAAAGGAGCTATCTTTTTTTTCACCTCTTTCCCATTGCATTGCTGCTTAGAGGTGGACTTTGTTGTTTTTTTTGCTAGTTATGTTTGTAGCCAATACATGTTCATGGACTATTAGTGGTAGATCCCTGGGTAACAGTGATAGGCATCATCCAGTGTGGCTTTCCTTGCTTCCTGAATTAACGGTTTTTGTTTGTTTCTGCAACAGGCTGAAAAACATAGTACCTCTGTCTCCCAGAGATGACCTGAAATGAATATTGTAGCAATTTGTTCTGGCTTTCTTACATCTCACTGTCTTACCAGATATGCCTTTCTTTAGAGAAAAAAACATTGCTAAAACTTTTCAAATCTGATACTTTGGGAAAATAATCCTCATCCTATTTTGCTTCCCCAGGAATTCTGCTACATTTCAAATTAGTTCTATTTACAATGATTATCTTCTGCTTGGACCCCCTCTTTGTAGAAGTCAGTATGGTAACTGTTATGAGAGATTAATGGCTGTTTTGTGGGCAAACCTATTCTAAATGGAACATGAACCAGCAATTGATATCACTCAGGTAAGAGAGAAGTTAGATATGGTGAAACCATCGACAATCCTTGGAGCAAAGACAGTCATCCCAATCTCAAGGTGGAAACTAGAAGGTATGCAGCCATAATACCAATATTTCCCTCCCTTAGTTTTTGCCAGTTTGGAAATACAGCATGGAACTTAACTCACTGAAAATAATCATGGAATAATTAGATTCTGATACTTTCCCCATTGATATTTAAACCAGAATGGCGAATTACCATCACATTGCCTCAAAAACCAACTGCACCAGATTGGATTTGAAACATCCATCCAGCTACTATGTAATTTCACCCCAATCATTTCATTAATCTCACTTCAATGGAACCCCAAAGTTTTGGGGGGATTTAATATTTATTTTCCATCCCATTGGGTTGGATATACATGTCTCTCTAGTGATTTATGAGCTTCCAATTTCTAGACCTCTAGTGTAGAGAGTGTATTTACTTCTGTAGTATATTCCCTTGTACCTATCTCAGGGGTTGCAGTGGACTTCTGCTTTTGGCAACATTTGAGCATATGTTGAGAGAAACCAAGATGGCATCATAGGGTATACACCCGAATGCAGCCTACCACAACAATTTTGAACTTATAACAAGAAAACAGGGGAAAAATCACCCTGAAGATCCGGACGACTGGCTGAGAGGAGGCTCTGGGAAGGAGAGAGAAGGCACTCTGAGCCTCAGGAACTGTGAAGGTGCAGAGAACTGTGCCTGTGAAAAGGCGGCCTCAGAGTTCGCTGCTGGCTTACTCCTGGCACGATGAGAGGGTGGACAGCTAATGCATGCTGGCTTTCTGGTTCTGGTGGAAGAGAGAACCACCCTGTTGCTCTGATAGACGGCCCCAGTCAGGGAGAGGACAGATTGTCAGGGAACGGGCAGAGATCTCTTGGAGGTGTGTGAAGCCAGTGGCCATTACTGTGGATCTCAGGGAGTGGCTGACTAGAAACCAAAGCTTGTCTGCACCACCCAAGACTCCGCCCCATCCAAGCGGAGCACAGAAGCCCTCCCAGAGGCTGGCTTTCTCCTTTGCCTCGAATAGGACTTTCCTAAGGAGGGACTGACAGGGAACCGAAGCTTGTCTGCAGCACCCCGAGACTTCGCCCCATCCAAGCTGAGTACAGAAGCCCTCCTAGCTGAGACACTGCTGATGCTCACAGCCAATTGGCTTGGAAATCAACACTTCCCAGTGATACCAACAACAAGCAATGTTTAACTACAAGCTGCACACACAGCCCACAAAGGGCTACACCAAGACTGTCCACCTCAGGTAACTGGGAAGGCTGTGCTACTGGGCTCTACCAGAACACCTAGCACACAAAACTATTCCCTCAAATCAGGGAAGCAGCTAAAATGAAAAGAAGAGGCAGGACACAAAGGAAGGAAATGGATGAAAGTAAAAGAATGGACATTGAGTTCAAAACTACAGTTATAAGGTTTTTCAAGAATTTCATTTAAAAAGCTGATAAAATAAATGAGACCCATGAGGATATGAAAAGGGATCAGCTAGAAATAAAAAGGGATCAACTAGAAATAAAGAAAACATTGTCTGAAATAAAAAATAATATACAGAGTTCTAAAAACAGACTAGAAGATTGCAAGAATCAAGACAAAGATTTGGAACACAAGGAGCCATAGGATACTCCTCCGCAGAACTAAGAAAATAAGAGAATCGAGAAAGTTGAAGATAGTGTAAGAAACCTCTGGGACAATTTCAAGCGAACCAACATTAGAATTATGGGGGTCCCAGAAGAAGAGAAAGAGTAAGATACTAAAAGCATATTGGAAGAAATAGTGACAGAAAACTTCCCCCCACCTGGTGAAAGAATTACTTACAAGTCCAGGAAGCACACAGAACCCCAAACAAAAGGATTCCAAAGAGGACCACACCAAGACACATCATAATTAAAATCCCAAGAGCAAAAGACAAAGAGAGAATATTAAAAGTAGCAAGAGAAAAGCAGGTAGTTACCTATAAAGGAGCACCCATAAGATTGTCAGCTGATTTCTCAACAGAAACCATGCAGGCCTGATGGGAATGGCAAGAAACATTCAAGGTGATGAATAATAAGAACCTACCACCAAAACTACTCTACTCAGCAAAGCTATCACTCAGAATAGAAGGCCAGATAATGAGCTTCACAAATAAAAAAAAAGCTAAAGGAGTTCATCACCACCAAATCAGAATTATATGAATTGCTGAAGGGAGTTCTTTAGGAAGAGGAAGAAGATAAAGATAAAAATTATGAACAACAAATACTTAACTATCTACAAGTGAATCTAAAAACTAAGGGAATTAAAAAATCTTGTGAACAATATTAACTGGTGAATATGATAGAATCAGAGGTATGGAAGATGAGTGGACTGATGATTCTCAGGGAAAAGAGGAGTGAGGGGTGCGGGAAGAGACTGAACATTAACTGTGCACCTATGGATAAGGACAATGGGGGTGGGGAAAGGGCAGGGGAGAGTGGGAATCTGGTGGAAGGGAGCAATTGAGGGGCGGGGGAAGAGGAACACATTGCTAATAGTCTAAACAATAAAGATTCATTTAAAAAAATAAAAAATAAAATAAAATGGTGCCACAAAAAATAATAATAATGACATGTAAGTCACATTTCAGTTTGTTCCACAACACTGTAAATTCTTTAAAAAGACAGAGAAATAAATGCAATCCTCACCCTGAAAATAAAAAACAAACAAACAAACAAACAAATAAATAAACAAACTGATGAACACAATATATTGCCTGTGGATTTTCTTTTCCCTGATTCTAGTTGTTTTAACAATGCAGGCTGTGAAATTGCTGGTACTGTGGTTATTATCTCCCTTACTATTCTATATGATTACCTGCATATTACCACCAGAACTGCAATTTTGCTTAGGGATTTGAAAAAAATACTTTAAATCCCTGAATATAATTTGTGTTCTTTTAAATTAGGAAGTTCAGGCTTCATAAAATACAATTTAAGATTCAGTGGTAGAATATCATCGCATTCAGTGGTAGAAGCAGTCCACCTAAATAATTTTTATTCATTTTACATCCTTTCCAGAAAATAGTAACTTCTTATCTATTTCTCCAAAGTTCACCAGCAGAATAGATATTAAAAATTATATATGCTTGGTTTCAAAAAAGCATAAAGAAAACTATATCACCTTTGACCTTGTGAATAGCAAAGCTGAACATATAAAGCTACTTAACACAAAATAGTCAATGTAGTTTCATTTATGCTCATAAAAAAAAAAAACATATGAACCTAATATAGATATGTGACAATGTTTACAAATAATAGTATTTTGTCTTCAAAGAAATATATAATTGTTTTATAAATTGTTACATTGATCCCAATCACTCTCACAATAATGAATATGCTTATATTGAAGAATAGGATAATATCAAATATTTTTTTAATCTGCCTTGATTCAAGCTTTTATGTTCTCAAATTAAACCTAAGTTTAGTTTGCAGGACTCTGGTATCAATGCCTCATCTACTGTGACCATTTCCATTTTGATATGCAGATGCCATTTGTGTGATATTTAATTAAAAAGATAACGTTTTTAAATATACTAGTATACTGGTGAGAAAAGGAGGAAGGAATTGAATAAGATTAAAAATCAACAAAATTAAAATGAAGTGGAAATAAAGTAAAACTGAAGAGAAAATATGAAGTTAATTTGTTGTAAAAAGAAAAAACAAAAACAAAACAGATATCACCAGCAAGGGAAGAATGTGCCATTGACAGTGTGAAAAAAAATATGTAAATAATCGGTTGCTGCACAATAGTCATGAGGATGCAAAGCACAAAATAAGAAATATAGTCAATAATATTGCAATAACTCTGTATGATGTTAGGTGGATACTGGAATTACTTGCAGGGGGGAGGGGGGGTGAGGGGGTTTGTAACCTAAATAATTGTCTAACCACTATGTTGGTCCCTGAATCTAATACAAAGTAGCATTGAATGTAAACTGTAATTGAAAAAAAAATAAAACAAAACAAAACACAATCATGTGAATAATGAATTTGTGTGGAAGTCATACATAATGTATTCTGTTCAGTCAGCATATATTTCCAGTGCTTAAGAGTCTTCCTCCGAGTGCTGGTAGAAACCAGAAAATTTGCTTTCCAGTATCATTGTCAGTTTGATGTATCAGCTCTAGAAGGCTCCAACTCCCAATTATCCAAACACTAATCCGAGTTGCTGTGAAGGTATTTTGTAGATGTCATTAAATTGTATAACCAGTCAACTTTAGGTAAAGGATATTGTCCTAGGTAATCTGTGGTCTGAGTCCATCAACTATAAGTCTTCAGAGCAAGATCTGAGGCTCACCTAAAGAATTCTACCTTGGCAAGCAGCTTAAGCCAGTGCCTTAGCGTTTCAGCCTTCCCCTCCTGACTATGAATTTTAGACTCGCCCAGCAACCCTACACAATCTTCTAAGCCAATTTCTTGCAAATGTATTTTTTTTAAATTACTTTTAAGTTTTGGGCTAATTTGTTATACAGCAATAACCATGATTTAAGAAGAATTTTGTCCTTGTCATCCTTATATATTTACTGTTCTATAGCAACGAGGCCTAAAAACAACCCAAGAGTGTTCTTCCAGCAAGCACTTTCTTTGGGTTTGAAAATTTACCTCAGAGTTAGAGTTAGAATAGAGAGATACTTTATCAGGCTATCTCTGTCTAATAAATTTGAATTTTAAAAAAGATATTGATCTTACTATAATGGACCATCTATTATTACCTTTAAATAATCAGACTATTTTTGGTACAAAAAGGATTCCAAATAAAGATGAGTCAATTTAATAAGGTGTATCAGATAAACCTATCGTTCCTGAGAATTGGTTTCTAAGGTATATCACTCTGGGTTCTTAGGTTTGCCACTGTAGGCAGCATAAACATGTCAGTTAGTTTTTAGGGTATCTTTAATCCAGTGATTTTAAATTTAATTTTACTAAGAGAAAACATTAAGGATCCAGAATCTTCCTTCTGATAAATACAGACTACTACAGTGAGTCTGCAAATGTCATGCTTCTTTTAGAAAATATTTTCTACCTGGAAATTTTGCATTATTAAAAAAGTACTTTTAATAGGGTTTTCTGGTGCTTTATAAATCTGAAAATTTTGAATTACATGGTTTACTACACACTATTTCACAGAATCTATTAACTACTGCTTTACAAAAGAAGTTTTTTTTTTCTCTCTTATTTTTTTCAGTGTTTTCTGTTATTTTTCTAAGGAAGTTGAGACTCCAAATTCTGATATAGGTATAGAGAGTTAACCATTCCTAACACAGTTAATTTATATAACTTGCCACAGCACGACTACTTATTAACTATAATTTATAAGTTATTGGTATTAATAAGTGTATTAATCTGTAGAGACTGAAATAAAAATGTGGCGTTTGAGTCCCAGTTTGTTGTCTTGAAAAATTGAAGAATGGATTCACAGATAAATCGTTGAGTGGAAGCAAAGTTTACTGAGAAAAGCCTGTCCTGGCAAATGTGCAGGTGGGGTTCCAGGAGCCGGCCTGTGTCCAGAGCTTCCTTCCCAGGTCACAGCTGAGTATTAAAGGCTGTCAGTCTTGTGTGGAGCCCCACATGGCTATAGACCACGCAGATGGAGGGGATGCGCTCCCTCACCAAAGGAAAGACAGGAAGAGAGGGCAAGAAGAAGCACACACATTTTTCATCTAGGGCTGAAAACAGCCTTGCTAGCTCCTGATTGGTTCTTTCAAAGAAGTCTGCCTTAGTAATATCCTTGGGATTTATATGAGTTTCATATGCCTCACTGCCTTGTGATTGGTTACCTGCACCCTGACTATCTTATCAATATCCATACATTTTAATGTTCATGTCTCTCACTCTCATCCTTCCTTCCCCACCTAGCTAGGGTATTTTAGTAACTCCACTTAGCTTAGTTGGATTCTGGGTGTTACTTTTTCTTGGCCCATGGTCCTAATTCCTGACTACCTAGTTTCCTTCTGTCTCCTCAATACTTACCTAAAGACATTATATGTATTTATTTGCCTAGTTTTATTGCAGTAAAGTTTATATATTTTATAAAATTAATATGTACAGGTTTATTTGATACATGTTATAAAATAATAACCAATATAGACTTAGTGAATACCTCCATCATGCCACATAATTATCATTTTTTGTGTGTGTAATGAGAACATATAAAATTTACTCTCTTTGGAGTTTGCAATGATAGAACATAGTATAAAGTATAATCACTGTGCTTCACATTAGTCCCCTGAATTTATTCATATTATTCAGATTTGTACTCTTTTTTTTTAATGACAACCATTCAAATAGATAGTTCATTGTGGTTTTGATGTGCATTTCCCTGATGATAGTCATGTTGAACACCTTTTGAATGTTTGTTTGGCCATTTATATGTCTTCTTTGTAAAAAGAGGTTTAGTTACTGTGCCCATTTTTTTTATGAGATTGTTGTTGCTTTGTTGTTGTTTTGCTTGTATGAGTTCTTTGTATATTTTGGATATTTACACTTTATCAGATACATAATTTGAAAATATGTTTTTTTTCCAATTTTGTAGGTTGCCCTTTCATTATATTTATGATTCCCTTTGCTGTACAGAAGCTTTTTTAGTTTGATGCAATCCCACTTGTTTATATCTGTTTTTGTTGCCATTGCTTTGGGTGAAAATCCAAAAGTTCATTTCCAAAGCCAATATAAAAAAGCTTATGTTTAAATGCACTGTCATTTCTTATAGAAATGTTATGTTTCTAGGTCTAATATTCAAGGCTTTCATCCATTTTGAATTAACTTTTTGTGTATGGGGTAAGAGAGTAGTTCCGCTTCATTCTTTCATATGTGGCTATCCAGTTTTCCCAGTTCCTCCATAGTTTATTCTTGACTCCTTTGTCAACAATTAAGTGACCATATGTGTAAATTTATTTCTTGACTCTCCACTCTGTCCTATTGATCTATGTGTCTGTTTTTACTGCCAGTATACTACTGTTGTGATTAGTGTAGATCTGCAATGTAGTTTGAGGTCCGGAAGTGTATGTTGTCTCCAGTTTTGTTCTTCCTCGGGATTATTTTGGTTATTTAGGGCCTTTTTTGATTCCATACAATTATTAAATTTCTTAATGATCAGTTTTAGTTTATGAAAATATAAATTATATTGTGTATATTGATTTTGTATCAGGCAACTATACTGAATTCATTAATTAGCTCTAACAGGTTTTTTGTTGTTGTTGTTCTTTTTTTTATAAAAAATTTTATTGATTTTTCACAGAGAGGAAGGGAGAGGGATAGAGGGCTAGAAACATCGATGAGAGAGAAACATTGATCAGCTGCCTCCTGCACACCCTCTACTGGGTATGGACCCGTAAGCAAGATACATGCCCTTGACCAGAATGGAACCCAAGACCTTTCAGTCCACAGACCAATGCTCTATCCACAGAGCCAAACCGGTTCCCGCTTGTTGTTGTTCTTTGTGTGTGTGTGTGGCATCTGAAGAATTTTGTAGACATAATCTCATGTCATCTGCTAAAAAAATGGACCTTGAAAGAACTGACTCTGTTCTGTCCCCTTGCCCTCTTTACCATAGACATTCCCTTGTATTCCCATACATTCTGTTGGGACTATCTTTCAGGCACAGATGGTCCAGTGACCTGTTAATTCCAGGATATAACTAAATGAGGTAAGTAACTATGCCATTTCTAGTTTCTGTAAATAAGCTTGCTTGAATAATGGGAAAATTAGGGGGCGGGGGGGGGCGTATGCTGGAAATCTGAGCCTGTGACAGAAATCTTACATTCTTATTGGTCTATGGGCTGGTCATTTCTCCCTCTTCAATCATCTATCTTGCAAGACCTGTTTACTTCAGCATTGTTATCATATTGGAAAGGCCATAAACTAGAATACTTCCAGACAGAGTTGTCAGGGTTGGTGCCAGGCCAGCCCTTGAGATGGGGTCTCATAGAGGGTTTTTCCCTCTTTTTGCCTTTATAAGCTTACCCCTAACTTCATTTCAGGATCATGAGGTTTGGATAGCCCTTTGTGGTCACTGTTGCCATCAGCTTTGATATAAAAGCTCCAAAATTCGACCCTCCGACTGTGGCGTATTCTTTTGGACTCGCTGAATTTCAATATAACATACAAACAGAGATAATTTTATATATTCCTTTCTTACGGTGGTATGTCTGTCTGTGTGTATTTATTATTTAACTGCTCTGACTAGAAATTCCAGTACTGTTCTGAACAAACATTGTGAGAGTGGGAATCTTTGTCTTCACCCTGATCTTAGAGGAAAAACTCCAAGCTTTCCCCTGTTGAGTATGAGGTTAGATGTAAACTTGTATCATTCTTTTATTATATAGAGGTATGTTATTTCTATGACCAGTTTATTGAGAGTTTTTATCATGAAATAATTTTAGATTTCGTAAAATGCTTTTTTTGTAACTAGGGATGAGCAGTGGCTGGAAGCAACTTTTAAGTGCCTGATAGAAAAAAACTAGGTTGTCTTTAAGAAACTGTTATTAGAAATATCAATCTCAATGGTTCTTTTAGGGAGTATTCAGAGACAGCATGATAAAGAAAACCTAACTCATATTTCCAGACACCTAAATAATTGTGAAGAAATGGTTAGTTGAAACATGAAGGTTAAAGGTGCTGCTATAGAGAACTCAGAAGGAAATGAGAAACAGAGGAAATTGAAGGAGAGGGCATCCCTATGGTAGAACAGCAGAGAGCTTGATAGAATTGTGTTTTGTGGTTATTTAGAAAGCAGAACTTATAAACTTTGAAATTGAATATTTAGTTGAGGAAATTCACCCATAATGTGTGAAGCATCTGAACTATTTTCTTCCTGATTTTATAATAAAATTTTGAATAAATGAAATGAATTGCAGGAAGAACTTTTAAACAAAAAGAAAACAGAATTGTGATTTGGACATTTTTAGCACAGCTTTGATTACAAAAGGTGATCACATTAAGAGACTCCCTATCAGGAAAGTATAGAAAAAAGCAATTGAGTATGTGGTTGAATCTTGGAAAAATTAAATAATAATTCATAGAACCCATAAGTCATCACAGCACAATCAAAATTAGAGTTGCAATTATCCAGAATGTAAGCATTATATAACAAATGAAACATAAAATAGCATACTAAGAAGATTTGCAAGGTTCTTGAAATTATTGTATTAGCAGAAATACCCACAGCTTGCATTAAAAGGTGCTAAAAGAAGACAGAATAAAAAATGTTTGACACCTAAAATTCTGCATGTAAGAAACAGGTTGTGATCACATGGTGTTGTGATGTAACCTCCATCTCACAAAGGACACCTCAAAAAAGTCGAATTATGGAGTTATTTATTAAAGGTTGGTGGCATATGAGGGACTACAACTCCAAATCTCGCTGCCTCGAACAGCTTGCCAGCTCTGGCTTATATTGGCAGAATATCACAAAAGTATCAATTACATCTCTGGGTCTGGAATGAGGAACCTGTTTCACAATTTTACGGAAGTGAAACTGAGCAAGTTAGTTATCTAAAGTATCTAGGAATCACTGAATCAATAGAAATACATTATCTGGAATGGACCATCTGGACAATTTAGAATAATTGTGCTGTCCAGATTCTGGGATCACCGAGTCAACAGGAATGCACCACCTGTAAGCTACTAAGGCAATTTGGGATAATTGAAATGTCTTAGGTCCCAAAAATGTGCTTCGATGACCAGTGAAATCATGTTAACAAAAAAACCATTGAAACCTGTAAAGAATTTTTGTGAGTTTATTTGAACCAAACTGTGGACATATGCCAGAAAGCAGAACCTCAATGGATTGATATATTGCTCTGAAGAATGGGGGGGGTTACATTTCTATTTATACACTGAAATCAAAGGAGGGACCTAGGTGGGTTACATGAAATTCATTGGTGATAGAGTAAGGAGGCCGGAGAAAGCAAAGCCAGTGGGAAACCACTGGGATTGGATATAAAGTAAAATGATGGACGCATACTTAGGTGAGTGCAGGAACAATTAACATGATAATGAAGGAATTTGAGACATCTTTCCTGGTGCCCACCACATTTGCTTGTACCCCAGGGGCTCCAGAAAAAAGAGAAGTTACAAGTTACTCAGACGTCTCATAGATATGTTATCTTAGAGGCAGGAAGGCAAATGGGCTCAGTAAAGAAGATCTAAGTTGATCTTTGTCAGGTCGACCACCCACTACAACCTGTTTGTAGTTAGATATTTAATTTTCAAACCATCTTTTGTGGTTATTTTAGGTCTCTGAGTTTGCAAAACTGCCACGCAGGCCTCCCCTGAGCTTATCAGGTTAGCATGTGGCTCTTTTCCTTCGCAATCACAATCAATGGCAAATTCAAACCATCATCAATGGAGTATTGGGATAGCATACATAAGTCCAGAAAATCAAAATAGCTTTCTATTGTTTTAGCAAACAAATAAGTACAGAACCCAAACAGCAGTTTCTGCTACCATACTTCAGTGGTAACATTGAGCAGAAAGAATAATTCAGAGGATAAAATCAAGATTCAAAGAGGTTTACTTCCTGGCCTTGAAACCAAGTGGAGATGGCCTGACTGAATTTTGAAATTGTTTTGAAAATTTTTCTTTTATTTTTTCCCCCATTTTGAATGAGATTTTTTGCAAGTTATCATATGCCTATACAGCCATTGTATTTTGCTACTGAGTAATTTTCCTGAGTTTTTCGGGATAAAACATGGAGATTATTTGGATTCTCCGTGATTTAGACACAGGGCCTTAGCTATCCCCAATGAAGATGTTATAGGTTCTAGCATTTAAACTAATGCAATTTTAAACATTGATACTGTAATGAGTTGAAACATGGGGAATCATGGGAATATACACTGACTGGCCAGATTATTATGATCTCTGAACACATAATAATCTGGTCACTCAGTGTGTGCATGAATTCATGCATGGGTGGGGTCCAGCCAGCCTGGCCACGGGGAGGGGACATGAACTGTTGACTGGCCTGCCTGCTGGTCAAACTCCTGGTCAAGGGGACAATTTGCATATTAGCCTTTTTTATTATATAGTATATACACTGAGTAGCCAGATTATTGTGCATTCAGACATCATAATAATCTGGCCACTCAGTGTGTGTGTGTGTGTGTGTGTGTGTATGGTATTATACTTACATAGCATAATAATGGCTACTCATAAATGTTAAAATCCTAATCATTGTAAACTGTGAATATCTTAGATTACATGACAAAATGTAATTAAGTTTAGAGATGAAATTAAAATTGCTAATCATCTGACTTTAAAAACAGGCATATCAGCCTGGATTATCCAGGTGGACCCAGTATAATCACAATAAGTTTTAAAATAGAAGAGGAAATTGGAAAAAATGCCAGTGATATATATAAGGAGGTCCCAACCAGCTGGATGCGAAGACTGATGAAGAGTGCCATATGCCAAGTAATAAGGGTGTTGTTTGGAAGCTGGAAAAGGCGAGGACATGGATTCCTGGTTACAAAACATATTGAAGCAGGACTTTTAGGGGAATATAGGCAGGCTTAGGGATTTTTTTAGAATTGAGGTTGATGGGAAAAACACAGGACTACACACTGGGAGAAGATATATTTCTATAACACAAGGAAGCCAGGTGCAGTTACATTTTCATACTACAAGGGAACAGCAACAGATACATTTCCATAAAACAAGAAAGGTCCACATTTACAAAATAAAGAAAAGGAAGCTCTTCATTCAGATAGAAAAGAAGAAAACCCAGAGGAATGGAGGACTATGAGGGAAGAGGGCCTCAGGAATCACTATAGTAGCCAAGTTGAATGGGAATATTGACCAATCAGGATATCAGGACACATGACTGCAGTCTTTAAAAACCGTGACAACAGGAACTCAATGGGACCTTTTCCCTCTCCCAACTTGGGAGTCTACTCTGTGTGACATTTCCCTCTCCCCATATGGGAGTCTGAACTTGTTCTTCAATAAGTCTCCACCTTTGCTACACCACTTGCTGTCCGTGGATTCATTCTTCAATTCCAGCAGACAAAGGATCCAGGTTCCAGTCCAAAAATTCTGTATAAATACGGAAGGAATGGAGCTCTACAACCATTTTCATATTTGCCCAATATTACTGATCTTGACTTCTATGCTCCAGAACTATCTATTCTAATAAAAGGCTAATATGCTAATTAGACCAGAAGACCTTCCAGACATACCTTTAGGACAAAGCTATGGCCGTGGGGCCAAGGCAGAAGTGTTTTAGGGCAATCAGGACAGGAGGGAAGGGCAGTTGGGGGTGAGAAGGCTGGCAGTTAGGGGTGAGCAGGCAGAATGCTTAGGGGCAATGAGGCAGGCAGGCAGGTGAGTGGTTAGGAGCCAACAGTCCTGGATTGTGAGAGGGATGTCCGATTGCTTGTTTAAGGATCGGGCCCTCCACCCATGTATGAATTTTGTGCACCTAGCCACTAGTAAAATAATAAATGTTCTATGTTTATGGCCATTAAATGTGTGGTACCATTTTAATAGCAGTTATAGGAAATTAGCACTCCTAGCTTGGCCTGCAGTTAAGGATTAGGTACCTAATGTGGTCTCTAGGAAGCAGATTAGCTTCCTTAGCACTTCAATATGAAGGCAAGCAAGGTGAAGAGGCAAGTTGCATTCAGACTCCATTTCCATGTGAGATTAAAAGAGGTGGGTTTGGCCTTCAGAAGCAGAAGTAGTGAAGGGTGTGGTGACAAATCCAATCCCTGGGTTGTGAGGCAGAGTCAATGCTCAATTGTGGGTCATTATGATCTTCATGGAACACTGTTCCAGTTAGGTTTAAACATTGATTCTGGCTGTGGAGTTTCTAGGGTTTCAAAGTGCAATTTGCTGTCTCCCTAGAGATTAATTGACCTATCTGATATCCTTAAAATTTAATTTTGTAAAATTAGCTAGGTGTGCTCTGCTTTTTTCCTAATTAAGAATTTTGACATACACAATTTATCAAGACAGAACTTTCATTGGATATTTAAGAAAGAAACCATATTTTAGGATTAATGTAAAATAAATGTTAAAGGATTGAAGAATCAGAGTAGAGAGCACTTTAATAATCTGTGCTCTTCTGTTATTAACTCCTGAGACAAGGAGGGTGCCAAATCAGTGTTGCAGTGAGTGAACTAGGACCTTTATTTCCTGGGCAAATGAAATGCTAATTATCTTTGTGGTTTAAATTTAAGCAGCCTATTCTTTTATTCAAATGTGGAAATTCACACAAGTATAATCTCATCTATGAATATCCTCCATAGTTTATAAAAATAGGAAAAATATCAATGTCACTTTTTTATATAGTCTCATAGACTGAAAGGGTAAGAAATTCTTCATTTTAACAGTTGCATGATGTTTCATTATGTAAATGTACTATATATATATATATATATATATATATATATATATATATATAATCCATTCAGCTCTTGGGCTGTTTGCAGATCTTAGCTATTGTAAATTGTGCTACTATGAACATAGGGTTTCATATATTCTTTCTGATTGGTGTTTCATGATTCTTAGGATATATTCCTAGAGTTGGATTGCTGTGTAAAACAGCAGTTCCATTTTTATAGTTACTCATAATATTTTTACTACAAGAATATATAGCAAATAATTTAATATTGGGTGATCTAAATCAATGAATAAAGAACTAAATAATCAGGAAAAATGAATAATCCTTTTTTAAAGAATATTTTGCAAGTGTTTGGCCATAGGTCATATTCCTTTCTTAGGCAAAACACATACATATTAATAGTTTTATTGATTCATCGAAAGTTTTAAGTCACACATATTAATGATTTATAATCATTATAAGCATAAATTATGAAACCAATATACTTATAATAGTTTAATTGAGAAAGCATAATGGCCAGGGAAGGTAAGCAAGCAATATATTAATAAAAAATAAATACCGTATTTGCCGGCATATAAGACGATTTTTTGGCCCTGAAAAATACCGTATTTGCCGGCGTATAAGAGACTGGGCGTATAAGACGACCCCCTAACATTTCCACTCAAAATACAGAGTTTGTTATATACTCGCCGTATAAGACTACCCCCCACTTGGAGGCATATTTTTCAGGGCCAAAAAATCGTCTTATACTCCGGCAAATACGGTAAGCTAAAACTTTTTAAATGACAAAATTCACACAACATCTGGCAATGTACACTTTAAGTTCTTTGTGTTTTGAAGCAATCAGGTAATTTATAAACTGAAGTAGAGGTTTATTGCTAAATGAAAAAGAGAATAAGAAGTCACTAGTCAAAACGGTGTTAGAAATTAGCATTACTATCATGATCTTATGATTTCATCCAATGTAATTTTTACTAGCTATGTCATTAAAGTATCAAAATGGAAAATAGACGACTTATAATTTTGACATGGGAAATTTTTTGTCAGAAATGGGTTACTGACAGAAGACCTCTTCCCTAGAGAGCTTTAAGCACAAGGCTGGCATTTATCTGAGAGGATATCATTTTCCCAAGGCAAACAGTGAGGAATCAGATAATTTTAAAAATAATACTGTTTTTAAATTACAGTTTACTTTCTTTTCTTTTTCAGTTTAACTCCATTATTATTTTGTATTGGTGACAGGTGTACAGCAGAGTGATTAGACAATCCTATCCTTTTTTAAAGTGTCCCCCCAATATTTTCAGTACCCACCTGGCACCATTCATAGTTATTTCATAGTAACATTAACATAAAAACAACAACAACAACAACAAAAACATTGAAACCTGTAAAGAATTTTTATGAGTTATTTGAGCCAAACTGTTGACATATGCCAGGAAGCAGAACCTCAAGGAATTGAAATAATGCTCTGGAGAATGGCGGGTTACATTTGTAATTATACGTTGCAAACAAAGGAGGGATACAGGTGACTTACATCAAATTCATTGGTGATAGATTAAGGAGGTGGGATAAAGCAAAGCAGGGAGAGGTAGGCAGGGGGCGGGGAGGGGAAGAAACACCTGGGATTGGATAGAAAGTAAAATGATGGACACATACCAGAACAATTAACATGATAGATAATGAAGGAATTTGAGGGCATCTGTCCTGGTGCCCACCACACTTGGTTGTGACCCAAAGGCTCCAGAAAAAGGAAAGTTACAAGTTACCCAGACATTTCAAGGGTATGTTATCATAGATGCAAAAAGACAGATAGGTTCAGTTAAAGTAAAGGTTGACCTTGTCAGTGAAGATACTGGCCTAAGACGTAACTGTGTTTAGTTAAAGTTTAATTTCAGACCATCCTTTGGTTATTTTATGTCTCTGAGTTTGCAAGACTGCCATGCAGGCCTTCCCTGAGCTTCTCAGGTCAGCATGTGGCCCCTTCCATCCACAATATCATTGTCTATATACCTTATTCTGCACTTTGCATCCCCATGGTTATTTTGTAACTACCAATTTCTTATGAAGATTTATTAATACTCTTTCAGGACCTTTTCTCTTTTGTAAGAAAAGAGAGGATTTGATAGGAAACATAAAACCTAAAAAATACCTATTAACTATATGCTTATAAGCACATGGAAATGTTTAAATAAACTGTATTTATAAGTGCTTATAAAAGTAGAAATTCTACCTATATATAAGTTTTAAAGTTGCAGTCCCTCAAGTAAACTTTATTTGACAACATGTTCAAATTAAATGTTTTGAAAGTAATTTAATATGTAACTCATAAACTCACAGATTTTTAAGAAATGAAAGTTTATTTTCAGTAGAGAGATTTTATTCTGAGGGCACTTAAACAATGCTGCAATTATACAAGTATGGAGTAGATAAATCATCAATATTTCAATGACAAATGACACCTATAGAAGAAGGAATTAATACAGAGAAAAAAAATGATTCACTAAGGAAGAGGAAAATGAGTCTAAAATAATGAATCAAAACATCAAAGTATTTGTAACTTAAGGGTTGAGAGTATAAGACCAATTAGGAAAAAATAAATTTGGAAAAGTAAGATTACTATTATATCAAAATGATTCAAATAGATATATAATATATGGACTCTGTGATGCATACATAAGTGCATATTTTCCTCTATGATAGATACACATGCAAATATTCACATCACTTATGACTACAAATAATTTAATCCATGATTTTTTCTTAATTCTTTCTTCTACCCTGTTCTGTTTAAACATTATAAAAGTCAATGATTAAAACATCAAAAGCAAATTTTATTTTATTTTTCAAAATACATTTTCATTGATTTCAGAGATAAAGGGAGAGGGAGATTTTTAAAAAATCAATAATGAGAGAGAATCATTGTTTGGTTGCCTCCTGCATGCCCCACAATAGGGATCATGTTGGCAACCTGTCATGTGCCTTGATCAGGAATCTTTGGTTCATAGGTCAGTGCTCAAACACTGAGCCAAGCCAGCCAGGCTCAAATACAAATTTTATTTATATAAGTGCAATAATAAATTTTTGAAATATTAGAAAATAATTATTAGTAGAATTTTTAAAAACCCTTAAAATCCAATTATCTTTATTTCAAGCCTTTCCTTTTCTTTCTAATTGCAGCATACCCAATACTGACTAGCGACATCCTTAGTGGCATCTCAACTTTACAAGTACAGCACTGTTAAGAATTTGCTTTCACTTAGGAAACAATTCATTGACCTGTTAAGAAAATATAATTATGTCTAAATGTTTACAGCAATGTTTTTGAATGATATTTATATCAGAACATGCATGCTACCATAAAGAAATAGTTTTCATTTTATCATTAAATAATGAGCAAAGATTACAGTAACATTATTAAATCTATAATCGGTATGCAGAGGACATTTGCTACAGGGTCAATTGAGTCAAACAGAAACATATAATAGGAAAGTTAAATGTATTAAAGGATTGACATGTCTTAGTAATGAGGAATGATTTTATTAAACTTTCCATTACAGAAAACAAAAAGTTCACTCACATATTCCACATGAGTTGATTTGGGATTTTGAAGAAAATATGATCTTTTTTCTTCTCCTCACTTTATTTATGAGTTTAATTTTCAAAGTCATCAGGGAGGAAGAATAAAGAAAATAATATATTTCCACTTATTTATTAACTAGAGGCCTGGTGCACAAATTCATGCATGGGTAGGGTCTCTAGGCCTGGCTGGGATCAGGGCTGATCTGGGTTGTAGGAGGCTACCTAGGGAGAGGGCTGTGGGGGGGTTGGCCAGTGAAGGTGAGGGGCCATGAAAGGTTGGCTGTTGGAGTGCACTGACCACGAAGAGGCAGCTCCTGCATTGAGCATCTTCCCCCTGGTGGTCAGTGCACATCATAGCTACCGGTCGACAGGTCATTCAGTCATTCAGTTGTTTGGTCGCTTAGGCTTTTACAATGAGAGGTAGGAAAACTATTAATTTATAGTTATTCCTAGTCTGGCTAGGTTGGGTGGCTAAGTTAGTTGGAGTGTCATTCTATACACCAAAGCATTGTAAGCAAATTACTGGTCAGAGCACATACATAGGTTGTGGGTTCAATCCCTGGTCTGAGAAGCTATGGGAGGCTGCTGACCCATTTTCTTTCTTCCCTCTCTATCTCTCTGTCCCTTCCTCTTCCTCTAAAATTAATAAAAAATATATCCTCAGGTAAGGATTACCAAAATTTAAATAAAAATTATCCCTAGCTTTCTTAGACTCGAGATATTATACTCTTAGACTATAAATTCCACTATCATCTATAATAATTCTATAATAATAAAAGTATAATATGCTAATTAGATTGAATATTCTTCTGGATGCCCTTCTGGATGACCTTCAGATGGAAGCTGGGGCTACAAGGGAAGCTCAGGTCCCAGATGCCTACCAGCAGGGAAGCCAGGGTCATGGGTACCAGAGGGAAGCTGGTGCCAGCAGCCAGGGGAAAGAAGGTCTACTCTTGCATGAATTTCACGCATTGGGCCTCTAGTTTAGACAAAAACTTGATTCATTGAGGTCTCTAACTAAAAAGATGTGATTACTAGAGGCCCACTGATTAAACCCATGCCATAGTCAAGATCAACTATTCAAGGACAAATATAATTTTCAGCTATTAAAATGTGTGATAATAATAATTAAGGCTTTCAGTGATTATGTCAACAGTTATTTTGAACAGGTTTTTAGACAAATAATATTTGGGATAGGTATATTCATCACAGCAGATATAAAAAAATAAAGCAATCTTCATCCTTATTACATCCTTGATGATGAGAACTGAAGATAGAAAATAATAAAAACTGTAGGTTTAACTGAAACAAATGCTCATGACAAACATATGAACTGGAGTATGTCATTAATTTAGATTTGGATTATCTAATAGAGTGGGATAGCTTCAATATAATTACTATGTTATTCACCGAGACTCCATCTCTATGACTTCAAAGAGATGATATAAATAAATACAATTTCAAATAACGTTTTCACTTGAATTTATTGGGTGAGGTTGCTTAATAAAATAGGTTCCCAGTTTACATTTCTGTAACACGTCATCTACATACAGCATCAGCCAATCACCACCCAAAGCGAAGTCACTTTCTGCTACCCTTTATCCTTTACCCTCTACCATTTCCTCCCCCACCCCTCTTTCCCTCTGGCAATCAACATACTGTTCTCTGTGTCTGTTTTGTTGTTGGTGGTAGTGTTTTTATTTTTACTTAATCCCTTCAACTTTCACGCAGTCCCCCAAAGTCCTTCCACTTTGACAGCTATCAATCTGTTCTATGTATCTATGAGCCTGCTTCTATTTTTTAAATACACACATGCACACACACACACACACACACACACACACACACACACACATATATATATATATATATATATATATATATATATATATATATATTTAGTAGAAGCAGGCTCATAGATACAATATATATATTGTTGATTTTCTTACAGAGAGGAAGAGAGAGGGAGAGACAATCAGAAATACTGATGACAGAGAAACATCAATTAGCTGCCTCCCGTCCCATCCCCCCCCCCCCACCCAGTCCTCCACTGGGGATATGCCAGCACCAAGGTACATGCTCCTGATCAGAATCAAAGCCAGGACCCTTGAGTCCATAGGCCAACACTCCATCTACTGAGCCAAACAGACCAGAGCAGCCTGCTTCTGTTTGTTTGTTTGCTTGTTTGTTTTGTTCATTTGATTACATGAAATAAATCACATGGTATTTGTTTTTCTCTGAATGGCTATTTTTATTAACATAACATTTTCTAAGTCCATTTGTGCTATCTCAAAAGATAAGATATCCTACATTTTTTTTTACAGGAAAGTAGTATTCCATTGTGCAAATTTACCACAGCATTTCCATCTACTCATCTGTTGTTGGGTTCTTGAGCTGCTTCCAAATCTTGGCTATTATAAGTAACACTGCAAGGAACACAGGAGTTTAAATAATCTTTTAAATCATTGTTTCCATGTTTCAGATATATTCTCCAAAGTAGAATTGCTGGGTCATAAGACTCTTAAATTTTTATTTTTAGAGGATACTCCATATTGATTTCCACAGTGGTTGTTCCAATCTGCATTCCCATCAACAGTGCAAAAGGGTTTCCTTTTCTTTATTTCTTCACCAACACTTTGTTTGTGTTATTCATAATGAAATGCTTATTTGCTGTATTTCCATGTTTTATAAACAAAGTCTATACAGTTTTCAGAAGCACAGCCATATGCCACAAGTCTCTGATCCTTAATTTTTCCTGATGAGTACATTTTCACCCACTTTAAGGTTTGTAGAAAATAAAAGGTCAGCAGGCTGTCATTAGTTCAACTGAACAGGTTTAATAACAGAAAGCCTCAAAAGATAACATCTAACTCATTTAATTCACCAAAGCTCAAGATTTGACCTTCCAAATTCAAAAATACAAACTTGCAGTATCTCAGAGTTAATTAGATTCAAGCATGTTATCCCATGGTAACAAAGCTCATAAAAATGGATATAAAACTATTGTTATGGTTTAATTTATTGTGTGAAATATAGTTGTAGAGTAGATCGAATACTTGTGTAGATTTGTGGATATTCTCTCCCTGTAGGCTGTGGCATGTGAAGGCAAATGATCTGGAGAATGCCTAAATAGCATATAATCCAAGTAAAGTAAGTTGTATTATTTAAATAATTCAAGAGTAACATTTTCTAAGAGGCTGCCACATTCATGATAACATAAGAAATATGTGTTGGGGGAAATGAATACCCAATAGCTTAACTAGATTTTCTTTTTTTAATGCTTAGATTGGCTCTTCCTCAAATGGTTTTCCTTCTTCACATCTCCCTTGATGACAGTATCCCTTTCTAAGAAATATATTATTTCACTAGTAGATTTAAAACAGTTTTTCTTAAACTTTCTCTGCAACTAATCTTCTGCAGAAGAAAAACTTGAACCCTGACCACATAGCTCAGTTGGTTGGAGCATTATCCCATAAACCAAAAAGTTAGGGGGTTCTATTCCCAGTCAAGGTGCATATGGAAGGATTATAATGGGTACTTGAACACAAGGACTGAAAACCATGACAGCTGATGTGATAACCATGATGACTATCAGGCAGAAAGTGTACACAGCATGAAGATGCTGGACAAAGGGATAAGTTACATCCAAGCAGGACACTAGGACAGAGCTGGACAGAAACATAAGAATTCATCATACTACACTGAAATATTTATAACTTACCAATAGTTTATTTCTAAAGTTTTCCATTTAATATTGTCATTATCTCTGTTGACTATGAATAACTAAAACCATGGAGAAACACAACCACAAATACAGGGAGACTATCTTATTACATTTCCTTTCAACAGTTAATGTTTCATTGGTATTCCTTTATATTATTTTTTCTTCATGGTTATATAGTCAAACATTTTCAAGTGTCTTTTATGAATTTCTTTTTACAGCTTGTTTTATTATTTTGTTTTTGAATATATATATTTTCCCCAATAATTTTATTTTTATCTCTGAGCTCAATGCAATTATAAGTATAATTATTACACAATGTGAAAATTATTATTTTTTCAGTTTATTTGATGGAGACAGGAAGAGATTAATCAGCTTGTTTCTACACCCCAATCCAATTTTAGTCCAACCATAAACATAATAGCTACTAGAGGCCTTGTACATGAACATTCATGCACTGAAGGGGGATCCTTCAGCCCCAACTGCTCCTTCTCACAGTCCTGGAGCCCTCGGGAATGGGAGGCGACCTGGAGATCAGAGAAGGTGACACCCCATCACACCTCTGCTGCTGCCACTACCCACAGTGCAAGCCTCAGCCAGTCCTGATTTCTTGAGCACAGTTGGCCCTGGGCAGCTGGGCAGCTGGGCAGCTTCCATCCAAGGTTTGCCTGTGCCTCAGGCCAGCCCTGGACTGCTGGGGGGCTGAGGGGACTGGGGGACTCTGGAGGCAGGCACGCAGAGCAGTTGGGCCCACTGGGGCAAGCCTGGCCTTGCTGTTCACCTGCCATGCAGGTAGGGCTGAGGGGACTGAGCACTGCCATCTTGTGGCTGTGGGTGCCTCCATCTTTGAGGGAAGGGCAGTCAATTAGCATAGTCCCTCTTTATTGGCTGTGGGTGCTGCCATATTTGTGATCATGTGAGGGTCAATTAGCATATTCTCTCTATTAGATAGGATGATTTATAAAGCAGTCCAGAAAATTAAATTATATTTAATATTCTATATAATAAAGAGGTAATATGTAAATGGTCATTATGCCATGACTCATAAGGACTGTTCAGCAGGAGGGCAGGGCAGCAAACTGTAAGTGGTGGAGAGCTACAGGATAGTGGGGCAGCAAACTACATGTGGTGGAGAGCTACAAGTGGCATTGGAAGGGCAGCTAGCTGAGGCAAGCGGAAGCGAGCTACTTGCACACTGATCCGTGTGCAGGGCCACTAGTAGTCTAGAATGAAAGAAAAGTTTAAAATCACGGGAGAAATTTAAAATAGGTATAGGCATCAGGTTAAAAAATAGCTAGGTTCTATCTATTCTTATACCAAAGTAGATTTGATAGGGATGCAACTGGTCAAAGGCCAGTCACTATTTGAGCTAAATTAAGCAGAGAATCATGTATGACCATTTATTCCAACAATACTGGCAGTATGGGGCGAGCAGTTAGTCACCCTTGAAATTCTGCTATGACCCCTCTCTCCCATTGGCTGATTATATACGAGTTTCGGGTAGGGAAAAAATCTAAAGTTAGCGAGTTCCAGAGTAGGCCTCCCTTAATTGTCTTACAAAGGTCAGCCTGGAGCACTGCAAAGATTACCTCAGACACTGTTTTTCCTCAGATCTTTCCTTAATCTGGGGCCTGGACTGCCTTACTGCAGAGTCTGTAATATGCTTTCAGTTTCCCAGGGTCTATAAGAAAATCTCTTCTTTGTAGTAAGTAGCTATTAAACAACTGGGATCCTATTTCTATTATGTGTCCTTCTACCCTATTAAATTCAAATGAATCATATGTTAATTATGAAAAATAATCATAAATCATACATGTAGCAGTAGATGAAATATTTTCTAGAGTTATAGGTAACCTGAAACTTCTAATGAAGATGCTGTTGATTTTTATTTTTTTTAAATATATTTTATTGATTTTTTTACAGAGAGGAAGGGAGAGAGATAGAGAGCTAGAATCGTCGATGACAGAGAAACATCGACCAGCTGCCTCCTGCACACCCCGACAGGGGATGTGCCCGCAACCAGTGTACATGCCCTTGATCAGAATCGAACCTGGGACCTTTCAGTCCGCAGACCGACGCTCTACCACTGAGCCAAACCGGTTTTGGCAAGATACTGTTGATTTTTAAATACATAAAATATCCTATATAATAAAAGGCTAATACGCAAATAGACCCCTCAAGAGTTTGACCACTTGCTATGATGTGCGCTGACCACCACAGGGTGGCGAGGAACAAAGAAAGGCCCTGATCAACCCTGATCGCCAACCAGGCCTAGGGACCCTACCCATGCACGCTTTTTGTGCCCTGAACCTCTAGTTTTGTATATAATTGACAAAGTTTAAATTTCTTATCTATAAAAGCAAAACATGCTTTTATAGATAAGGAAAAGACATACTAATTAAAATGGAGAAAGAAAACATACTAATTAAAATGGGAAAAGTGAACAAAATATTTGTATCACACACAAATCTCCATAAACTAAAATAAGACACCCATAGACAGGAAAATGCATTTGCTTAAAAGGAATCCGTTTCAAAGTAATTCATTTTTTTATTTAAATATTGGAAATATCTCATTTTGGTAAAGTTATAGAGAAATAGACACAGATCATAGGTAGAAACATTTGAAAGGCAAGTTACTAATACTGTATTTAAATTTTGTAATTTATATAAAATATTGAAAGCAATTACACTTTCATGTAGCCTTTTATTATCACAAGTAGAAAAGATATGTAAAGTGAATGTTTATTAAGCATAAATTAGCAATATAAAATGTATCAATAATGCTACATTCAACCCTCATAGCAACCAGAGAACCTGATCATATGATTGCTATTCTAATTTTATGGATGTAGAAATTAAATCACAGAAACATTGAGTAACTTGTCAAAGGTCAGATACCTTGGTGGAGATATATTAATTCTAACCCAGGAATTTTAGCTCTACTATACACTGTTGATCCTCTGGATAAGAATATGCTTTCTTATTCATTTCTACAGTGTTGTTTTTAATTGCTTTTTGAAAAAAAAAACATTTTTGTTTATTATAGTAATTTTATTTATCTGCTTATGTAGTTAATTTTTTGTCTTTAAAAGGTAAAAACATGCTAAGAAACATATAAGAGAAAAATAAAATTTTCTGCCTCTACCTTGTCCTGTCTTCAGAATCATTCATAGAAAAAACAAAAAATAGTTTTTATTTGTTGCTCTGAAAGGATTTACTTCATATTTATGCCTTGGCTGGTGTGGTTGGATTGTGCACTGAAGGGTCACAGGTTCAATTCCTGATCAGGGGCACATGCTGGACACATCCCATAAGCTTCTCCCCACACCCCCTTCCCCTCTCTCCTCTCTTCCATAAAAACATATCCTTTGTGGGATTTTTTAAAAAATAGGCTACTAAGTGGCAGTTCTTATTTTATGTTACAATAATATACTCATCGTTCATATATCTTTTTTTCTGCCTTTTTGTTAGCCCCGTCTTTCCAATGTTGTTATGTTGCAGTATTTGGTTAAATTAATCATCAAGGATTTTATTGGAAGAATGTAAATATTCTTCTATCATATTATCTTTATTATCCAATGTCTTGCTTCACTTGTACTTAATATTTTGACTTTTTCTTTAGTTTTATAAATCTCTAAGGCTTCCCACACTGGTCAACTTAACTCTCAATAAGTGCATTCATCAGTCATCTTATTTAATGTAGGATTCCATTTTCCTCATGAACATCATTATATTATTAGAGTATATTTCCTACCAGTTTCCTGAGTAATGCTCAAGAGATATTGATTTTTTAAATCTTTGCACTTCTGAAAATAACTTAATTATATTCTTTCATTTGATCATTTAACTGTGTCTAGAAATCAAAGTGAATTTTTTTCTCAGATTTTGAAGGTATTGATCTATTTTCTTCTAAATTACAGTACTATTATTTAAAAGCCCATTTCAGTATTAATGACCTTTATATCAATTTTTCTATTGGGAAGTTTTAGAATATCCATTTTCCTCTGTTGACCTAAAATGCCCTGATATTATGCTGCACTACAAATCTATTTTCCTTTTTACTTCTTTGTACTTGTCCTTCAATAACGAAGGCATTCTTTCTAGGAAATTATCCTGTACCACTACTTTGATAATTTTCTCTTCTGCTTCCCATTTAATCTCTCTTTATATCTTGTTATTTAGTAATTAGATATCCTCCAACAATCCTTGGAAACTCATGTAATTTTTCTCTGTTAGCCCATTATCTCTATATTTGCTATGCTCAATTTCTAAAAGTTCATTTATATTCTCTGGCTGATATGATCTTTAATATCTTCCTGTTTCATTGGTGCTATATTATCTTCCCTGACTGAGTGTATTAAATACCCTTCATAAAAAAGTTTTCTTTTGCTCTCTGTGATTGTCTCTATTTACACTTACCTTTAAAAATGCCTTTTTACCCCATATTGAATGTTTTCCCCAAATATCTAGTCAACTATGGCTCTTGGTTGACATTTACAGAGGAGTAACAAAGCTTTAAGTCTGTGGAAGGATCTGATCCAGAGATGGGCTTTGCTGTGGTTTCATGGGGAGCAGCTCCTTTTTTAACTGGAGGAACAACCCCTCCCCTCCCCCAAAGAAAAGTCAGAAATCAATGTTATGTCCAGGAGAAATGACATTCCTATCACTGCTTAATGTCACTCATAATTCCAGCTTTGGGGAAATCTACAGATTTTATGACTAAATTAGAAAATGAGCAGAGAAGAGAGCGAGTTGAAGGGAGAATAGCTTTTGGATGGCAACACATTCTCACACCAGACCCCCAAATGCTTACTTTCATAATTCTCCTTTGTGAGAAGAATAATATTGGTGTGTGTTTTTTTTTACCAATTTCAATTTGGCATCAATATTTTATTACTGGTTGGTTGTCCAGTGTATTTTTAAAATTCCTTATTGTTTAAAATATTACATACAATATTACATGTGTCTCCTCCCCTCCCACCCCCTTGGCCTCTCCTCGTCCACCCCCACTCCATAGCACATGACCTCACCTCTAGTGTGTGGGTCTATTGGTTATGCTAATAACCACTTAGTCCTTTCGTTGATCTCTCACCAAACCCAATTTCTCTGAAGTCTGTACAATGCTTCTCTGGCTCTGGCTCTGGATCTATTTCTTTTCCATCAGTTTATATTGTTCATTATATTTCACAATTGAGTGAGATCATGTGATATTTATCTTTCTCTGACTGGCTTATTTCACTCAGCATAATGCTATCCAGGTCTATCAATGCTGTTGTGAATGGTAAGTGTTCTGTCTTTTTGTAGCAGCATAGTATTCCATTGTGTATAAATACCTCTGTCGTTTTTTTAAATATATTTTATTGATTTTTTACAGAGAGGAAGGGGGAAAGAAAGAGAGAGAGAGAGAGAGAGAGAGAGAGAGCTAGAAATGTCGATGAGAGAGAAACATCAACCAGCTGCCTCCTACACACCCCTTACCGGGGATGTGCCCACAACCAATGTACATGCCCTTGACCGGAATTGAACCTGGGACCTTCCAGTCCACAGACCGACTCTCTACCACTGAGCCAAACCGGTTTCGGCAGTACCTCTGTTTTTTAATCTACTCATCTGTTGATGGGCACTTAAGCTATTTCCAAATCATAGTTATTGTAAACTGTGGTGCTATGAACCCAGGCGTGCACATATCCTTTCTGATTAGTATTTCTGATTTCTTAGGATATATTCCTGGAAGTGGGATTACTGGGTCAAATGGCAGTTGCATTTTTAATTTTTGATGAAACTCCATACTGTTCTCACAATGGCTGCACCAGTCTGCATTCCAACCAGCAGTGCATGAGGGGTCCTTTTGCACACATCCTAACTGGCACTTGTTGTTTTGTTGATGACAGCCATTCTGAAAGCTATGAGATGATAGCTCATGGTCATTTTGATTTTCATTTTTCAGATGATTAGTGACTTTGAGTATATTTTCATGTCTCTTGGTTTTCTGTATGTCCACTTTCAAAAATAGTCTATTTAAGCCCTTTGACCTCTTTTTTATTTAATTGTTTACCTTCCTTTTATTAAGTTATATGAGTTCCCTATAAATTTTGGAGATTAAACCTTCATTGGAGATAAATTGGCCAATAAGTTCTCCCATGCAGTAGGCTTTTTTGTTTTGCTCATGTTCTTTTTTTTTTTTCCTGAGAAGAAGCTTTTTATTTTGATGTAGTCCCATTTGTTTATTTTCTTCATTGTTTCCATTGCCCCAGGAATTGCATTGATAAGCATAATGCTTTGAAATATGTCTGATATTTTTCTGCCTATAGATTATTCTAAAATTTTTATGTTTCCCATCTTACATTTAAGTTCTCCATCCATTTGAAGTTTATTTGTATTTGTATTTATGGTATAAATTAGTGGTCTAGTTTCTTTCTTTTTTTCTTTTCGTTTTTTTTTTTTTTAATGTATCTGTCCAATATAGCTTGTTATTTGGTATTGTAATCTCTCCAACTGTGTTCTTCTTTCTCAAGATTGTTGTGGCTATTCAGAGTTTTTTATTTCTTTTTAACTTTTATTCCAGATCAATTTTTGGAGTTTGTTCTAGGTCTGTAAAATATGCCATTGGTATTTTAATAGGGATTGCATTAAATCTATAAATTTCTTTGGGTAGTATGGACATTTTAATTATGTTTATTCTACCTTTCCATAAACACAGTATATTCTTCCATTTGTTCATGTCTTCCTCTATCACTTTTTTCAATGCTCTGTAGTTTTCCAAGTACAGGCCTTTTACCAGTTAAGTTTATTCTTAGTTATCTTAATTTTTTTGGTGCAATGGTAAATGGGACTTTTAAAATTTTTGTTTGTTTCTCTTTCTGTGAGTTTATTATACTATATAATAAAAGTCTAGGTGGTGTCACATGATGCCCCTGTGCTACTTCATCACCAGATGGTCTTTATAGTATGGCTGCCACAAGATGGCCGACAGGGGATGGCAGCTGGGGGCCATCATGCCGGCAAGGGAAGGCAGTTGAGAGGCAACCAAGCCAGCAGGGGAGGGTAGTTGGGGGTGACCAGGTCTACAGGGGAAGGCAGTTGAGGGCAATTGGGTAGGAAAGGGAGAGCAATTGTGTGCAACCAGGCCGGCAGGGGAGGGTAATTGAGGGTAATCCGGTCTCCAAGGGAGTGCAATTTCTAGGCATTGGGTCACTAAGGCAGGGTAGTTGGGGGCGATTGTGCTGGCAGGGGAGCAGTTAAGGGGAGATCAGGCAGGCAGGCAGGCAGGCGAGTGCTTAGGAACCAATAGTGCCAGATTGTGAGATGTATATCCAACTGCCAGTTTAGGCCTGATCTCTGCAGTCCCAGTTTGGAGAGGGTGCAGGTTAGGTTGAGGGGGACACCCTCCTATGCATGGATTTTCTGCACTGGGCCTCTAGTTGGTGTATGAAATAAGCCATAGATTTCTAGGTGTTAATTTTGTGTCATGTTCCATTGACAAATTAATTTATTAAGTCTAGTCGTTTTTTGATGGAGCCTTTAGGGTATTCTGTATAAAATTCCATGTCATCTATGCATAATGACAGTTTTAATTCTTCTTTTCCAATTGCAGGCCTTTTATTTCTTCCTCTTGTTTGATCATTATGGCTAGCACTTTCAGTACTGTCAAACTTGAGTGGCATCCCTGTCTTGTTCCTGTCCTTAGGGGAAATGGTTTTGGTTTTTGCACATTGAGTATACTGTTGGTTGTAGGTTTGTCATATAATCTTTTAATTATGTTGAAGTATGATTCCTCTATTTCCACTTTGCTGAGAGTTATTATCAAGAAAGTGTTTAATGTATTTTTAAATGGTAAACCACTCTGATTAATATAGGGCTAGTATTTTAATTTTTTATATTGTTTTTACTTTTATGCTTGATTTTAAATATCCCTATGCCAAATATGTGTTCCTCTGGTTGTGTGGATTTTTATTTAATTTTTTATTTTTATTTTTAATATTTTTATTGATATTTTTTATAGAGAGGAAGGGGAGAGAGAAAGAGAGCTAGAAGCGTCGATGATCAACCGGCTGCCTCTTGCACACCCACTACTAGGGATGCACACCCAGCCCTTGACAGGAATCGAACCTGGGACCTTTCAGTCTGCAGACTGAGGCTCTACCACTGAGCCAAACCGGTCTCAGCTATTTTTATTTATATATGTATGTATATATGTATGTATGCATTTATTTTACTAGATTGAGAATTGAGAAGAGATTTGCTCAGATTATTTCAATGCAATTCCCTCAACTCTCAAAATAATATTAGCACAGAATAAATATTTAACAACTATGTATTAAATTGATTCAAACTATATGATATATTTTGAGATGCAAAAAAGTAAACTGTAAAACTCTAATCAGACATCATCATTAGCCATGTGAGTCTTGCTATCTGGCCATCTATTCCTTTAGAACAGACATGTAATTTCTAGTTCTCTATAGTCCTCAATTAGACATATTGTCCTCTAATTGTCTTTACCTTTACAATAAATGTCAGGCCCTGGGACTTTATAGGTTGTACCTATTTTCCTCACAGGTTTATATACATGGTCCAATTTTTGCATCTAGGTGAGGTCTATAACTAATAAAGAGGTACATCTACTTGTTTCATTTTCCCAATTTGTATTCATTTGATTTTTTTTTAAAATTATTTTTATTAACTTATTATCTGTGTACATATATTACCATTGCCCCCCCTCCCCCCAAAAAAACATGCCTTCCCTCCCCAGAGTTTTGTGTCCTTTGGCTGTACTTATATGCATGTGTACAAGTCCTTCGGTTGATCTCTTATCTCCCCCCATATTTCCCTCCCCTCCCCGCTGTAATTAGACAGTCTGCTTGTTGCTTCTGTGTGTATTGCTTCAAGGTAAATAAGCATAAACTTTTTTTAAAATCATACTTTGTATGATTATGTTGATCTTGGCTTCCCTAAAGAAATTATTCATCAAATCCTAAATATTTCTGAATAATATTTATTAGAAAATAAGTGATTATCTAATACACCTTTGTGAAGAGATTGTAATATAGACTAGAGGGCTGGCGCACAAAATTTGTGCACTTGGGGCCAGGGGTCCCTCAGCCTGGCCTGCACCCTCTCACAGTCCAGGAGCCCTCAGGGGATGCCCAACTGACAGCTTAGGCCCTCCCTAGCACTGCTGCAAAGGTGGGAGAGCCTCCTGCCACTGCTTCTGTGCTCGCCAGCCATGAGCCCAGCTTCTAGCTGAGCAGCACTCCCTCTGTGGGAGCACACTGACAACCAGGGGTCAGCTCCGGCATTGAGTGTCTGTCCCTTGGTGGTCAGTGTCATCATTGCAACTGGTCACTCTACTGTTTGGTCAACTTGAATATTAACATGTTATTATATAGAATTATATATGCAAAAATAAGATTTTTTTGTTTGCTAGTCCTTTTGAGATAAGTTTGACATTATTGCTTAATATGAAAATGAAACAGGAATTTTAGGAGTAACATAGAATAGGTTTAGGAAATTTCAGAAATTTTGGAAATTAAGGGGACCATGGAGGAAGCACAGGGCTGCAGAGCAGCTGAAGGTATATTTCCATATAATAGGAAAGCTGAAAAGTTGCAATAGGTACATTTCTATAGAATGAGGGAGCTGGAAACAGCAAAAGGTCTATATTTACAAAATAAAGAGAAGGAAGCCCTTCCTCCAAAAGGAGAAGAAGAAAGCCCAAATAGAATAGAAGAACAATTAGGAAAAGTAGGGGAGAACTTTACATGCCCCATGTGAGATTTGACCTTTGAGCCCAGGTGTTACCACAGTAACCAGTTTAAGGGAACAGTAACCAATCAAAGGGGGTATTAAGGCACCAGGATTTACAGCCTATATAAGCCATAAGGAAAGCAACCCAATGGGACTCTTCCCCCTTCCTATATGGGAGTCAGTTCTGAGGGACTCTTTCCCTCTCCCCACGTGGGAGTCTGTACTTGTTCTTCAATAAATCTCCACCTTTGCTATAACACTTTCTATTTGGGGATTCATTCTTTGATTCTGGTGGACAAAGAATCCGGGTTCCAGTCCAAAAATTCAGTATCGATTATTTGCTTTACCACAAAATTAAACCATTGGGTTAAGTAATCTTAAAATCAGAAATTATTTCTTCTAAACAGGGACCAACAATCTACAAAAATACTTCCTTAGTATACCATTCTTCAATTAAATACTGTATTACAAGATATGAGAGTTTGTCCAGTAGTGAATTAAGAGGTCTCAGTGAAACTGTTGGCAGAGGCTTAATTTGGAATAAACATTATGGCAGTATCTCTACTAATAATGTCTATAAAGCTCTGAATTTCTGAAGAGTAATACATTAATAATTTGACTGTCTTTTAAATGTAGCTTCATGCTTTTAATTGTTAATAATGCAATCTCCTTAAATGCAGCATTCAGATATTACCATTCTTACATATGATTTTAAAGTTTCTTTTGCCCTTCACTTAATCTAATTTAGATAATGGGTTGTGAAAAGGGTTAATCTAATTTTAATTAAATTTATTTAATTGAGCTTCAACCCATTTAATATAATTGAATATCTAGCATAACTCGGAATTGCAAAGAACCAAATCCTTTTGCTACATGTAGCTATTAATTAGAAATGATATAGCACTCATGAAATGAATTGTTGTTTAAGTGATGACATTAAATATGGCATAAAAATGTTTAGTTTAGATTTCAAAGATGTATTTTACTTCTACAAATCAAACTAAGTGGTTTATAAAAATAATTTGTTTTATTAGAGTATATTTTAATGATTTCAATTTTTGTTTTAAAAAGAAGCAATAGGAAGCAGGTGAAAAGAAAGCTAAATTATGTTTTCAACTATTTAAAAATAAGTAAGATATACCAGATATACCAGCATAATGTATCTAATTCAATTCATCTTGTTGAATATATTACTAAGAATTTTAAAATAAAATTTGTTTTAATGTTTTAATAAGGGAACGGTTGCCAATTCATATCAGCTTTTCAATAAATAAATTTAAGCTCAGTTTCTAAATGTCCCTTTAAGTGCAAAGTTATAGTAATCAAAAGAGAATGGATGTTGCTGGCTTACATATAGATAGATGGAACAGAAAAGAGACCCCAGAGATAATCCGATGCCTATATGGCCAATTAATATTTGACAAAGGATTCAAGAACATACAATGAAGAAAGATAGTCTATTCAATAAATAGTGTTGGGAGAATTGGACACATACATATTAAAAAAATGAAACTGAAGCATCCATCTTATATAAAAACTGATGTTTGAAAATTTAACCTTGCTATGTGGCTTCTTAAATTAAACCTTAAATTAAAGGTTTAATTAAATTAAACCTTCCCCAAGACTTAAATTAAGCCTTCCCCAACTTCTTAAATTAAACCTTCCCCAGGCAAGGTTATCAGTGCTGGTGGTAGGCCAGGCCTCTGGTGGAGGTCTCAAGGCCACAGTACATATGGGCTCTTTAAGAACTTGTAAAAGGGGGCCAGAAACACCCCACATTTGGGAGACAAAGAAGGTAAAATCATATAAATAGGGGGAATTCCTGCATGTTGGGGCCCAGAATTTGAGAGACATTTTCCTCTGGACCCACTTGTAACAAGACTAGATCACCTTTTTGCACCATATACATCAATAAACTCAAAATGGATTAAAGGCTTAAGTGTTAAGTGTTAAGACTTGAAGCCATAAATCTCTTAGAAGAAGAAAAACATAGTAAAATCGCTGACATTTCTCTTAACAAAATATTTTTTTTCTGATATATCTACTCAAGCTAGAAAAACAAGAGAAAAGTGTTGGGGAAAATGATGATAAAAAGAAACTCTTGTGCAGTGTTAGTGGGAATGCAGATTAGTGCAGCCACTTTTTAAAGCAGTATGTGAAGTGTTTGCAATTTTCAAAATAAAACTGCCTTATCACTCATTTATTTCACTTCTGAGAATACTGTATATCCAAATAAACCCAAAACCCTGATTCAAAAGAATATATGCACTGCTATGTTCATTGCAGCATTATTTACAATAGCAAAGATATAAAAGCAACTTAAGTGCCCATCAATAGACATGTGAATGAAAAAGTGATGTTATGTATATACAATTAAATATTAATTAGCCACCAAAAAATGCAATCTTACCATTAGTGACATCATGGATAGACCTAGAGGATAGTTTCTAAGTGAAATAAGCTAGTCAGAGAAAGACAAATACCATATGATTTTATTTAAATGTGTGATTAAAGAATAATATAAACAAACACACAAAACAAACAGAGTCATAGGTCAGAGAACAGACAAGAGTTGCCAGAGGGAAGGGTGGTTGGAACACTGGGTCAGAAAAATTTGGAGGGAATAATAAGTACCCATTGGTAGTTACAAAATTGTCAAGGGCATGTAAAGGACATCAAAGATATCATAGTCGCTGATACCGGTTTGGCTCAGTGGTAGAGCATCAATCTGTGGACTGAAGGGTCCCGGGTTCGATTCTGGTCAAGAGCATGCGCATTGGTTGTGGGCACATCCCCGGTAGGGGTTGGGCAAGAGGCAGCTGGTCGATGTTCCTCTCTCATTGACATTTCTAGCTTTCTATCCCTCTCTCTTTCTCTCTTTGAAATATCAATAAAATATATTTTTTAAAAAAAGATATAGTCAATAACAATGTATGGTGCCAGGTAAGTACTGGAAATATCAGGGAGAGCAATTTGTAAAGTATATGATTATGTAATCACCTGAAACTAGCATAAACTAATATTGAACATAAACTGTAATTGGAAAATAATATATATAATCTATCTATCTATCTATCTATCATCTTTCTGTAATATAATATATTTATTACTCCATTGTATGTTCTTGCCTCCTTTATAAAATATTGAGGATAATGGCTTAAGTCAATTTCTGGGGTCTCTATTCTGTTCCATTGATTTATATGCCTCTTCTCGTGCCACTACCAGGCTGTTTTGATTACAGTGGCTTTGTAGGATAGCTTGATATCTGATCTTTTGATGCCTCCAACTTTGTTCTTCTTTCTCAGGATTGCTACAGCTATTCAGGGTTTTTCTTTATTCCATATAATTTTTTTTTTGCACTTTCCATGCAAATGGATATGAAAAACGGCTGGAATAGCAATACACATATCTGACAAATTAGACTTCAGAATGAAGGCCGTAACAAGAGACAATGAAGGCCATTTCGTAATAGTAAAATACAACAAGAGGATATAACCCTAGTAAATATACGTGTACCCAATACAGGAGTAAAGAAATATATAAACCAATCTTCTGGAAGACTTAAAAGGAAAAATCAACAGCAATACAATCATAGCAGGGGACTTCAACACCCTACTGATATCACCAGATACAGCATTTTTTTAAATGTGGCTAAACATTGCTGCCCTGCCCCCCTCCACCACTGCTGGTTATCTCTCTCTGCAGGGCAACTGGCAGTGTGATCAGGGGCCCCCACTTACACCAACATTGGCTGGCCTGGGGCCCTGGGCTGGAGGCAGCACCTGTGTTGAGCATCTATCTGCCCTCTGGTGGTCAGTATATGTCATAGAGATCAGTTGTTCCACTGTTCCGTCAATTTGCATAACAGGCTTTTATTATATAGAAATATAATAATATATGACACCCTATTGACATAAATATTGATATAAATCAACATATTGATATAAATCAACTTATTATCTGTATTTAAATGAGTCAAGGCTCATGTAAGATAACTCCACAGTCAGTGGTCATGCTTCTAATAAATTAGAGTCATAAATAGAAAAAGCTTTGGACACCAAATGATTGCTATATTATTTTAACTAGAAAATGAGTCATAATATTCCATTAATTGTACATAAAATTCAGCATTATCATTTAATTAATTGTTCATAAAACTCAGCATTATCATTATAAGCATTATCATTTTTTATCAATAATTTTACTTCAATTACTTACTAATAATTGAGGTAAAATTACTTTTACCTCAATTATTATCCAAACAAATGGATAAAATAAATTATTCCAAAACAAAAGTATTTGAACTTGCTTTTAAGTGTTCTGAATTATTTAAACATAAAATTTTAATAAAGAAAATCACAGAAATATATTTTTGTTATTATGCAGGTTAATCATTATAATTTAGCTTAAAATGTAAACATATTAGTTTTTTTTTCCATTCTCCAATAAAATCAAATCTGTAAGATATAAAATATATTCTACTAATTACTTAGATTAAAAAGCTGTTCTCAAATTTTTCAGTGTAAACTTTTTTTGGATATTAAAAATAGTTTATTTTTCAAGTTGTGATATAATCTTTTTCCTCATATACAATTTCCCAGTTCAAATAGACCTGGATACAAAAGTAGGTAAATGAGCCAATCTGGCACAAAAACGGTAGCCAGTCAATCATTGAACCATCTGGGCCCAACACACTACTGAGTTTCCGTACCTTGAACCTAAGGGGACCAGTTCATAGATTATAATTAACAGTGGGAAGAAAACTCCTGTTTTCATGTTAAACCTTACCCTGGGCTATTATCTATCAACCTAAAATATTGACTTTTTAAGCTCATTTCAAATACAAATCTTTAAGCTCATTACAAATATTAATTTATTTTATTTTAAGAAAAATATGTCTCTGTACTTTCACTGTATTTTTCAATTACTACTTTAAAATCTGATGGCATTTGGTGTTATTTTATTTTAAGAGGAAAATCCATAGATTTTGGCTGTTACCAGCAAACACTTAATACAATAAAGATAATCTGGAGCTGGAGCTTTATATATTCCAGAACAGGTACTGGTTGGAAAGCAATCAGGTTTATCCCTGCCATCTGTGCATAGTACAACCTTCCTATGGATTTACTCCTCAATTTTCTTTTTAATGTGATGTCAGCATGTGGCTTGTCCAAATTTTATGTTGATGGGTTATTTATTGATACTCCCTTACACAAATTTGCTCATATTTCTTTTCATTTAGCTTACTGGGGAAGAAAAATGATACATTGAAAATTAAAATAAAACACATTTTGATGAACAATTTTGATGAACATTCTGTTGGGCTTGAGATAGTGGAAGCTGAGACTTTCATAGATATACTTTTTAAAAACTATAAATTCCGTGTTTCTTTTATTTATTTTTATTTTTAAAAAATATATTTTATTGATATTTTACAGAGAGGAGGGAGAGAGATAGAGAGCTAGAAACGTCGATGAGAGAGAAACATTGACAGCTGCCTCTTGCACACTCCCTACCTGGGATGTGCCCACAGCCAATGTACATCCCCTTGACCGGAATCGAACCTGGGACCTTTCAGTTCCCAGACCAACGCTCTACTACTGAGCCAAACTGGTTTCGGCCCATGTTTCTTTTAAAGTGAGGTCTTCATAACCCATAGATATTTGAATTTAAATGTTGTATTGCCCAAACATCGGGAAAAAAATAAATCACTGATTTCTACAGAGTTAATCATCTTCCAGTTATTTTGTCTGATAAATGGTCATAGTGGTATTCAAATCAATAACACCCCTTTACTTTTCATTTCTATATTAGTGCTCAATATTTGAAAGATATGATATTTTTCAATGTCATTGGGAATTGTAACAAAATAAAAATGCATTATATTTAAATTAGTATGAGAGCATAGTCACTAGAAATTATTTCCCTTGCTTAAAATCTCAGGTTGCTACTTATTAGTCCTGTGGCATGGACAAGTCTTACCTCTGTGCCTTGCTTTCCTTTTCTGTAAAAACCCCATATAATAAAGAGACAATATGAAAATTGACCATCAGTTCAACACACAAGATGGCCGCCCCCATATGGTCAAATATGCCCACCCCCATGTAGACACAAGATGGCCAACATAAGGTAACCAGCAGGGAAGTGCAGTTTTGGGTGATCAGGCCAACAGAGGAGGGCAGTAAGAGGTGACCAGCCCAGCAGTGAAGACAGTTAAGGGAAATCAGGTCAGTAGGGAGAAGTTAGGTGTTGATCAGGCTGGCAGGAGACTGGTTAGGGGGTGATCAGGCTGGCAGTCAGAAGTTAGGGACAATCAGGTAGGCAGGTAGGCAAGTGGTTGGAAGCCATCAGCCTTGCATTGTGAGAGGGATGTCTGACTACCATTTAGGTCTGATCCCAGTCAGATTGGGCCTAAACAGGCAATTGGACATCCATTGAGGAGTCCCAGATTGCAGAGGGTGTAGGCTGGGCTGAGAGACATACCTCATCCAGTGAAAGAATTTTGTGTACCAGCCCCCTAGTGCAAATTATAATAATACATGCATAAAAATAGAGTATCTATATATAAGCCATCTGAATAGATGTTTATTACTTTACTAGAAGCCTGGTTCACAAAATTCATACACAGGTGTGTGTGTGTCCTTTAGCACAGCCTGCACCCTCTCCAATCTGGGAACCCTCTCACAATCCAGGACTGCTGGCCGCAATTGCTCGCCTGTTTGCCTTCCTGATTGCCCCTAATCGTTTCTGCCTGCCAGCCTGACCACCCCCTAAACACTCCCTTGCCAGCCTGATTGATGTCTAACTGCTCCCTTGCCAGCCTGTTTGTCCCAACTTCCCTCCTCTGCCTGGTCTGGTCACACCTAACTGCCCTCCCCTGCAGGCTTGATCGCCCCCAACTGCCCTCCCTTGCAGACCTGGTCCTTCCCTACTGCCCTTCCCTTCTTGCCATCTTGTGGTGGCCATTTTGTGTCCACATGGTGGCAGTCATCTTTAAAAATATAGGGGCAGCCATCTTGTGTTTTGGAGTGATGGTCAATCTGTATGTTATTATTTTATTAGATAGGATTAGACAGGATAGAGGACTGGTACATGGGTGGGGATCAGCTGGTTTGCCCTGAATGGTGTCCCGGATCAGTGTGGGAGGTTCATTTTAGTGCAACTAACTTTTATATATGGGCCAGCCTGGGCAAGGGGCCTGTGGTGTGGGGTGTGGGAAAGCCTGGGCAAGGGGCCTGTGGTGGTTTGCAGGCTGGTCATGCCTCTCAGTGACCCAAGTGGAGGCCCTGGTATCTGGGATTTATTTATTTTTTTATAATTGAAGCTTTGTAGCCTTCAGCGGAACCAAGCTTCCTGCTCACTTTTTGTTGGGTTTTATTTATCTTCTATAACTTTGTAGCCTTAAGTGGAGGCCAAGGCAGGCCAGGACTGCAGAAACTTGGCTTCCAGCATCGCAAGGGGCAACTCAAGCCTCCTGCTCTCTCCAGTTCTAAGTCTGCTCTCATTTTTGTTGGGATTTATTTATCTTCTATAATTAAAACTTTGTAGCATTGAGCAGAAGCCTGGCTCCTGCTAGGACAGGTGGAAAGCTTGGCTCATTGCTGGGGGCAACTCAAGCCTCCTACTCTCTTTAGCTCTGTGTCTGCTACCATGTCTGTTGGGATTTATTTATCTTCTATGATTGAAACTTTGTAGCCTTGAGTGGAGTCCATGGCTTGCCAGAGTGTGCTGGGAAACTTGGATTTCTCCATTGCCGGGAAAACCCAAGCCTCCTTTTTGCTCCGTGGCTGCAGCCAACTTGGTTGAGTTAATTTGCATACTCACTCTTGATTGGCTGGTGGATGTGGCTTGTGTGTTTAGTGGAAATGCATTCAATTTGCATATTACTATTTCATTTGATAAGATTAACCAGCAGCAAATAAGTATATATTATCATTTTTCTCAGTAGTCTCTGTAGGTGAATTATGCTAGGGTGTTGGAGTGTCAGAGAATAGTATGAAATGTATTATTTATAAAAATTAAACATTTCAAAAGTGTAGTGATGGCTGTGATACTGAAAGAGTAAAGAGGTATTCAACCCAGCTGGAAAGATATCTTTCAGAGAAGCTGCAAGGTGTGGTTCTATCTCAAAAGTGAGGTAGGTAACACTAGTTTGCCTCTAAAATTCTTGCTAAAAGCAAGATTCACTAAAATGAGCAAAACAAAATTAAGCTAAAACATAAAACCTGCCCCTGTGAACATACTTTTAGTAAATGGCCTTTTTTATTCTTTGCATTGGAATATTTTCACAGATAGACCAACTTCAGTGCTTTGATCTATGTGGGCATTCCAATCACATATTTCCAAATATATAGGTTCATTTTGTATTTGGTGTTTAAAAATGTTTAGCATTACAACAATCACTGTAATGTTTGTCATGCAGAGAAATAAGATATAATATGTTAATTTAATTCAAATAACTAGATATTTCCTTTTTTTTGTGCTTATCACATCCAGTAGCATTCATAGATGTTTACTGGTTTTTTTAATACTTGCTGAAGTCAAAGCTCTTTTGACATTTGCTGAATGTGCACTTCCTCTGATTTACATTTACTATGTAAAATAATATTTAAATCACTATTTTCATGTGGATATTCAACCTATGTTATTATGCACTTTTATTTGAGACTATAAACATCCTGGTTGTTTCTGGGTTACATCTCTCCAGTGACTGCAGGGAAATGAACTTGAAGTTGTGCCAATATCTTACTGGTATAATTTTTAAAGTGCAACACATTTGAGTTATAGGCACATGGCCATGAAACTAAACCTAATTAAAGCCTTGTCAGTTACAACAAGTCCCGGCTTGATCTATAAAGTCAGATAACACCAGATTTGCAAACCTGTTTAATATCAGGCAGGTGTTAAATCCTGACTTAATATTGATCGAGATTGAGAAAGCAGTTTTTCATGGTCTGTAAGTGCTTATTTATTTTTTTTAATAATGTGAAATGTCTAATTTAGACAATTACACTTTTCTGTTATTTAGTTTTGAAAATGTATATGGCTATTTTTATAACCTTGAAGCTAGAAACAAGGGCTATGCTTAGAGATAATTTACCTATATACAAAGGGGAAGCGAAAAATAAAGAAGAGCAAAATACATTCAGAATGAGAAATGGCCTAGATTGCTTTATTTCTTAAATTTAAATTTAAAGGAATAAAAAGCTCTATATATTTTCTTGTAAATTTCTTGGGAAAACCTAAACATCAAAATACATTTAAATATTTACTTCAAAACTATCAAAATCAGTTGACCTTTAACTTTTAAATATTTAAAGTTCTTTACATTATATATGTTAATATTTTCACTGTTGGATTCCTGGAAGAAAGTACAACACTGCTTAGAAATGATATCAATTTTAAGAGACAAAATACATCACTTTTTGTAGCAATTTATAATTTATTATTATCTGTTAATTTAGGAACTGTGAGTGAATTTTAGTTCCAACATTTCTTAAGTGTGACATTGTCATACAGAGATAGCTTTTATAGCACATATAAAAATATATAGTTTTCCTGGCATCTCAATTCATTATTACCACTAAAATGATTAAAAAATACACACATTCATGGCTGGGTTAAGTAACTATATATATATATATATATATATATATATATATATATATATATACAGTACACAGAAATATTTTTGAATATATCATATGAAATAACTTTCCTCTTGTTTTGTTGTTATATTCCCCTGGACTCAAGTCCATAAAAAATATCAAAAGAACACCATAAAGGCCCATACTTCCACAGTAAGCACTGCCCCATGATGACTGGACACCTGTCAGATTGGGTACCATAGAGCTCACCCAAATGCCTACCTGACTCTGTATAAATGAATAAACTGTAATGTTGAATACATTCTTTTAGACACATGTGTGGATCTGACATCTACACTAATAAAAAAAGAAAGATGCAAATTGGCCATACCTTTGTGATGCCCATCACCAATCAGGAATGAGTATGTAAATTACTCCAACAAAAAAAATCAGGTTAATTTGCATATGCCGACAATGAGCGGCTGGGGGGCGGGGTGCTTGCTTTATTGCCATGGTCATGACATAGGCACTAGGCACTGCCCCAGTCTCTCAGGCCTTTGGGAGTGAGGAGAGGTGGCTCTGGCATCTGGAGCAGAAAGGCAATGCCTGCAACCAAGGAAAGGAAGGCCCATTCTTGCATAAATCTTCGTGCATTAGGCTTCTAGTGTGTTATGAATGTTTGTGTCCTCTGAAACTCAATTGTTGAAGCCTGATCCCCCAAAAGATGGAATGTGGAAATGGTAATTGCCTAATTATCTTTGAGAAGTAATTAAGACATGAGGGAGGAGCCCTTATAAATGAGAATAGTGCCCTTATAAGGAGAGACAGGAGAGTGCTTGCTTCCCTCTAGCCTCTCCACCATGTGTGCGTAGAGAAGATACCTGTCTGCAAATTATTTATAGGGTTCTCGGCAGAATCTAATAAAACCTACCCTGCTCTCAGACCTTCAGCCTCCAGAACTGTGATAAATTAATTTCTGTTGTTTAAGATACTCCATATATAGTATTTATTACAATAGCCTGAACTCAGACAACATGAAAATAGTAAATAATTCTTGGGGTATAATAGTAAAATTATAGTCATTGTTTTGAATTGTATTCTCAGAATACAAGAAGAAATAATTCTTGGGAAGGCAGAGATGCTAATGTGGTCATTTTTAACATTCTCTATAGTAGTAGGTTCCAGAATAATAAATTAACAGTGGGTGAATGTTAAAAATTTACCAATCTGAATGAATGTAGGCTATAATTAATTAGCATAGCTGTACATTTGGAAACATTTAGTAGTCTCTGAGTCTTCAGAATTTTTAAATCACAATTTACAATATTTAATGTTAAAATTTAAGTCATTTATAAAATTGCAAATATAAGGTGTTTAACTTAACTATTATGGTATTTTTCTAATTTTATTTATAATTAATTTTAGAATAAACTAATACAAACAAGCAAATATTTGTAAATCATAACATAGGAAATAAGCAATACATTAATTTTTCTATACTGAGCATTTTTCTTTTTAGTCTATAAAAACATAGATTTAAAATATAATTTTTGCTGTTGACTAGCCAAATACAAAAATAAAAATTTAAGGTCCATTATGAGAAAATAACTCTTGTCTTCCTAATATAAAAGCAGATATTTTTTGACAAACATATTTTAATTTGATTATGTTTGAATAAAGTGTTTTAATGATTAATGGCTCTTTAGTGTATTTCTGTAAATTCTTTTCCTATAATGTTTGCCTGCTTTTTCCATATGGGTGGTTATATATTTTTATTACTTTTTGTGATTTAAAACTTTGTGTCAAATTTACATTATTTTATTTGTTATTTTCCTATATTGTATTTAGAATATTGTTCTCAATTTAGAAACAATTAACATTTTAACTAATTTATCTCTTGAGCTTGTATATTTCTACATAAATTTAAATTTCTGAATTTAATTCAGTGTACAGTTTATGATTGTTATATGATTATTTTCCAAAAATTTAGCCCCTTCAATATTGTTTGTTGATTCTTTCAATGTTATATCTATACATTCCTTCTTAATATCTCTTACTTTTCTAGTAACTGCTTATCAATCTTTAATGAAATGGAATTTTCCTACCAAACTGCCTCAGTTGAAGTATAAAATTCTATGTATTTTGAACCCACCCTCACATTCAAGACTAAGAACATTTCCATCACATTCAAAATTTATTGGTACCTCAGGCACTGATTCTCTAATGTCTACCTGTTTGTATTAGACATTCTATGTTTCAGAGACATTTTGTTTTTTACTTCTATCAGCAGTTTGCTACTTTTTTTTATCACTTTGTATATTAAAATATATTGATATACCAATTTATGTTTATCCACTTACTTATGATAAATTCTAGAGTGTTTTCCAGTTTTAACTTCTGTGAGTAAAGGCACACTGAATATAACTGTAGATCTCATTGTGTAGACATGTTTTAATTTCTCCTGGGACATTATCTGGGTCTAGATGTCATTATAGATGTAGTTTAACTATTAAAAAAATGCCAAACTATTTCACAAAATATTTGGACTTTGTTGCATTCCCACAATCAGTCAATTATAGTTGTAACTAGAGGCCCAGTGCCTGAAATTTGTGCACTTGTGTGTGTGGGGGTATTCCTCAGCCTGGCATTAGCCCTCTCACAGTCAGTGAGCCTTTGGGGGATGTCTGACTGATGGTGAGGAGCAGGCCCAAGCTGTCAGTTGGACATCCTTAGCGCTGCCAAGGAGGCAGGAGAGGCTCCCACCACTGCCTCTGCACTCGCCAGCTGTGCACCTGGGTTCTGGTTGAGTGGTGCTCTCCTTGTGGGAGTGCACTGACCACCAGGAGGCAGCTCCTGAGTTGAGCGTCTGCCACCTGGTGGTCAGTGAGCTGTTGTGCTGTGTTCCGTTGATTTGCATGTTAGCCTTTTATTATATTTCTCTGGTCAAACATTTGGCACTAGCAGTGATTTTATTTAGTCATTTTAATGTGAAGATAGCAGTATGTCTACTGATTTAGATAGAACACTTTTCATGTGCAGATAGGCTATTTTATATTTTTTTTTATTAAAGTAACTGGTAAAGCTTTTAGCCAGTTTTTTATTGGTCATTTGTTTTATTATTTATTTTTAAAACGTTTATTCATTCTGTGATAGATATACGTTGTAGGTGGCCCTTCCTTTCTTTTCATTGCCTTTGCAAATTCAGGTGTCAAATACTTAAAAATCGTAGCTGGCTCTGGAACTAGCTGTGGAGAGCGGCTACAGCGTTTGGACAGGTTCAAGCCTTGGACTAGTAACAGGGCATGGTCTTGTGGCAAAGCCATATTCAGGTCCCCGCTTGGAGGGAAAAACCCTCCTAGAACAATTATAGCCGAAGGCTATGGTTGTAAGCTTGACCGTGTGGTTTGAGCCTGTGGTCCCAGATGGCTAAGTGATGTGGGCTGTGGGAGGTGCAGCAAGTGCTTCCAAAACAAAGGTTGATAGAGTACATGTAATTAAGTAGATTTGAAACTCATGAGAACATTGTAAACATTTTGACCACCCCCTTGCTTTGCCTTGTAGGATCTGACTATAAATTAAGGACTTGGCTTGCAGGCTGTGGCACTGTTTCTCTATCTGAGAACAGTGTCCCATCAGGCCCTAACTATATTCTCTTGTCTTTTTTTTTAATTGTTCACTCCTTCCCTACCCCCACCCCCCTCAGGTTTACCACTGACCATGCTGGATGCGGTACACTAGTCAACGAGTTGAAGCCTGAATTGTCTAAAAACAATGTTAGTTGATGTCTGGATTTTGAGAACATTGTCAATGTAAGCTGAAAAAGAATATGTTATTAAAAAAGGGAATAAGGAGTGACAGGGACTTTAGCAATACTAGCACCTTTGATAAGATGAAAATAAATATATGCACTTGAACTGATTTGTCTACTTTAAGGAGATTTCTAAGCCAAGTGTTGAAAGTGTTATTTGACTTAAACTTGCTTCTTAAAATAAAATGTGGAGGGATAAATTGAGAAAAATAGTTTTAATTTTTTTGGTTAATCCTCACTCAAGGATATTTTTATATTGACTTTTAGAGAAGTGGAAGGGAGGAGGAGAAACACACAGAGAAACATTTTAATAAAAAATGTTATTTTTTTCTGCAGTGAAATTTATGTAAAAATCTAGTGAAAACTCAACTCACTTATCTGGCCAATTATTTAAAAAAATATTTGGCATATCTGGTGAGGAAATATGTTTTGAGTTCAACTCTAAGAATAACAGAAAACCATTTATTTTTAAGAAAATACATCAGCCAAAATTGAAAATCAAATATATGGATTTGAATGTGTTTTTCTACTTAAATCTTCTTTAATATTTTTCTTACCATTTGTGAGGCACAGCAGTAACTTAATGTATTTAAAATTATATGTTTATTATTTTAACATTAAGGTATAATATTAAAGATTTTGACTATAAACATGGATCAAATTAGCCCATCTTTAGTCATAGTAAATATCATCATAAGAGAGGCTTTGAAATATGTTTAAATAAGTGCATATTATAAAATATATACATGTTTTTCTTAAATGTAAAGTATTAAAATACATGTAAACATTTTTGTTTCCTGAAACACTATTTTAATTTCTTTAATATTTGAAATCATAACTATTTTTAAAATATATATATTTTATTGATTTTTTACAGAGATGAAGAGAGAGGGACAGAGAGTTAGAAACATCGATGAGAGAGAATCATCAATCAGCTGCCTCTTGCACACCCCCTACTGGGAATGTGCCTGCAACCAAGGTACATGCCCCCCACTGGAATTGAACCTGGGACCCTTCAGTCCTCAGGGCGACGCTCTATCCAATAAGCGAAACGAGTTAGGGCTGAAATCATAGCTATTAATATTATTATATTATTTATTATGCTTGTCAAATTATTAGGGGTCATTTTTAATATTGGTGACAGTTTCTAGGAATAATTTTTATTCCTTTATAGACATTTAAAAAAAAATCTCTGTTTTGACACAATGTACTTATTATATCATTATAGCTCTTATAGGAATATAAAACCAAAACAAATATATGTTATGTAAAACCTACACAACATATACGATAAATGGAAAATAAAAATACTAATTGAAGTGTAAGTGAAGGATTATTCTGTTATAAAGAAATTCATTTCATATCAACATACATTTTAAGCTCTAGCATTATCTTAAATTAGCCAGACATTTTTTTCTTGTGATATCATTCAGCATCGGAACTCTACATCATTTTACTTCTTCAGCATGCATTTTTGTATATTTTTTTTATTCTCTCTGTTGCCAAATGTATAACAACAGTTATTTCCAGCTATTTTCCTCTTCTAAAAGTTATTTGCAATCTGTGCAATTGTTGACTATATTATTTCTGCTTCATAGAAATGGCTCAGCATTTATACTGTGTTATTCTCTCCCACACTATGATGTTTTCCAATTTTATACAGTATAAAATTAGCCTTTATTCTGGTGAGCCCACAATGAAACGTGTTGGTTTGCCTTTTCCTTCTGGTGTGTTCTTCATGACACGTACATAAATGTCCTTTGCCATCATAAGTGATCAGTCCCCTGTTTATAACAAAAACTGGTACAATTTTAATTCTAGAATTAAAAATATAAAATAACCATTGAATGATACTGGGGGAAAATAAGCTCAAAGTATGTAAGATCTCAATACCTTTTGTAAAAAGTAAAACATTGGCCATGCAAAATAGCTAAATCAAATGAGGAGCATGGGATTTTATTCATAATTAACTATTACGATTTCCATTTTATTTTACTACTATTCTCATATCAGTGTTAAAGCAATGTAATTACAACAGTAAACTTATTTTGCCCCATGCTTATTTATATTTGGAGTCATTTAAGGAGGCACATGACATTAAACTGAGCGTTTTTAGTGGGAGCACAAAGATATCTATAATATCTATCTCATAAAAGCATACTCTTAGCTTTTCTATTTTTACTCATTTAATTGTCCACTAACCAAATGTTATTTTCGTATGTCTCTTCTGTTCTTGAAAACACCCGATATCCATTAAGGTAATTCAAGCCATAGTATTTTTTTTAAATCTCTAGTGTTGAAAGTATTACATATATCCCCCCAACCCCATTAACCCTTTCTAATCTGCCCCCAAAATCTGCCCCAGGCCCTCACCACCCCATTGTCTGTGTCCATGGGCTATACATATAGGTATAGTTCTTTGGTTGATCTCTTTGCACCCACCCACTCCTGTCTTCTCTCTGAGGTTCAACAATCTATTGTTTCTATGTCTCTCATCTTCTATTTTGCCCAGCACTTTATTTTGTTCATTAGATTCCACATGGGAGTAAGATCATGTGATACTTATCTTCCTCTGAATGGCTTATTTCGCTTAGCATGATACTCTTTAGGTCCCTCCATGCTGTTTCAAAGGATAAGAGATCCTTCTTTGTGTTTTTTAACTGCTGCATAGTATTCCACAAGCCATAGTATTTTTATTACCAAATTATATGATCACAATACATTATTTTTTAAATATTTCTAAGAATTGTGGCTTTGCTAGTGATCCATTTTAAGAAATGCATTGTTAAATGCATTTAACAATGAAAAGTATGCATCACCTGGGAAAGCCAGTGGGACTTTGTGATACCCTCAGATTCTGATTCAAGAAATCACAAAATAAAATTTGATGGCTAAGTCTACAAATTTTAACATGGATGAAAAACAAACCAACATAGTTATATTCATCATGTGGACTTGCTTTATTTATTTAAAATAATTCAGTTAAGAATTATAAAAATAAGATACTTGATTTGGAGTGGTGAATACACAACACAATATAAAGATGATGTATTATGGAATTGTACATCTGAAATCGATATCATTTTATTAACTAATGTCACCACAATAAATTTAATAAGAAAGTGAAAGAAAATATAAAACTTAAAAAAATTAATTGTAAAAGCACCTCTAAAATATGAATCTAGAGGTTCTAATTTTTCAGATTTTTTCCTTTTACCTTTTTTTGGGGCTGTTAATGATTCAAGTTATACCTGGGCTTTGACAGTTGAGTTATCAGTGACACATTTTTTGGAATATAAACATCATATATATCATGACGTTATGTTTTTCATGAGTATGCTGCTATGTAGTTCTTGAAATCATTTGAAATTCCCGTGAATGTGGCCCACGTTCTTGGTGTTTCATTTGAATTAAGACTTCAGGGATAAAGTTCTATAATGAGCATTGTCTTTACTTATTTGTTCACATTGATTTTGTGGGGAAAAGTAGGACGGACATTTTCTCTCATCGTGTCCAAAGAAAAAGTGCAGGATGATGTAAATGTATAGAGTGTTCTCTCAGAATCTACCAAAACGTGAGCCAAATAAACCAGCAAACACCTGCTTTCAGTTCTTACCCTGAGTGAATTTCTTGGAAGAATCTAGTCTTGTACTACTTTGAGTACACAAATCAACCCTGACAATGTTAGAGGATTACATTTCTGAGCACTTTTAAGTTCTTACTGTAACAATGTCAAGGAAAATTGCCCAGCTATTTTATTCTTTTCATAAAGTAACTCGAAGGGGGAAAAAAGTGTTTAATTTTTTAGATGTATATGACCAGGGAAATTATACTGGCAATATTTAACCCCACTATTGTATTACTCCATCAGGGTTCATCTCTTTTTCTTAAAAAGTTTAATTAGTAGATAACAAATGTCCAAGACCTCTGCTGCTTTTCTCTTTAGAGTTCTGCCTTAAGACTTTTTAAAAATAACTTCAAATTACATCTTCAATTACCCACATGCATTGCATATGATTTCAGTGAGCTTTAATTTAGCTGCCCCCTCTGAAGCGAAAAATAAATTTGGCATAATTACTGGAATAGTACAACCAGATGACACACACAAAAAGAATAACCCCCTTGGCCGGTTTAAAAGTTAAGCTGGTTGCTTGTTTCATGATTGAGCAATGAATCTTCACCTGACTTGAAGTCTATGTGGGTAATATTGATAAACTGTATTGGATGTAAAATCTTGTTATTTATGTTGGGGGTGTGAAACCACAAAACAATTCAATATCACTAATAGGATACCCAATGAATTGATTAACATCAAAAGACACATCTGATAGTGAATGACTAGATATATAAGAAAAGCATGTGCAAGTAGCAGGAACTTTAGCAGACTTTTCTCTTACAGATTTTACTTTATCACATGACACGATGATAGATAATTGCTAGCATTTTCCCAGAAAGTCAGCAGGTGAGGCCTCCAAGGTTTGTGACACTGGGTCTCTTTTCTTTTCTTTTTTTCTTGTTTAAAATATATTTTATTATTTTTTTATAGAGAGGAAAGGAGAGGGATAGAAAGTTAGAAACATGGACCAGCTGCCTCCTGCACATCCCCTACCTGGGATATGCCAGCAACCAATGTACATGCCCTTGACTGGAATCGAACCCGGGACCTTTCAGTCCACAGATTGAGGCTTTATCCACTGAGCCAAACTGGTTTGGGCTTGGCTTTTCCCTTTTTGACTACAAAAAGACTGTAGAGCTGTAACCGTAATAATGTTTTTATTACATTAATATTTGAATGTAATAAAAACATTATTAAATATGTTCTATTTTTTTCACATTTATCAATAGATAGAAGGGTCCCAGTGTGGGAAGAAGCACTTTGCTTCCTAATTATTTAATCCTGGTACTACACTCTTTATTCGTGAATGCATTTTGTTTTGCTTTACTATTTATTTTCATATTATTCTGTCATTTTATTTCTCATCTTTGAGATCCTATCTTTGATTCCACATTGTAATTTAAACAAATTGTGAGACATTCCTGTATGATTGTTATATTCTTTGAATCCAATTTGGTTATTTCTTGAATGCTTCCTCTCCCCTCTTCCCTGACCATTACTTTTCTCATGTAACATATTTGCATCGAGTTTCTTTTCATCTCACTCATATTTGCATATCTTCTTCCAGACCTCTAATCTGCTGATATGGTAGGAACGTTTCTTAAATCCCCAACCATTTTAATCTCTTAACTTTTATTAAAAGCTACTGTTTGATATGCTTTATATTTTAGATATTTTTCTTGATATTTTAAGTGGAGAAGGGAAAGCAGAACTTTGTTGGTATTGTATCCTTTGTTAGCATATCTGGGCTGTACATCTGCTTCCTAGGTGATGTGAAGTACATTGAGCGCCTGTTAATTCTACTAAATTGTTTTATATAATAATATTCACAAAAAGTGGTGCTCAGTCTATATTCCATTCATTCATTTAAAAAGCAGAATGCAGCAGTCTTATTTTTCTTGGTCCCAATTTATTTTATTATTCTCCAAAAACCTTTTTCAATATTCAAAAAATATATAAGAGCAAAATATTAGATTGCAACCATATTTATTTTGCTCTCTAACTGGAAGTAGTAGACAGAAAAAATTCAAATATTCTAAAACTCAACATTTTGGCCTGTAATGTTATGGATCTCTAATTAAAGGCCATTAAATTAAATTAGTATCCAACTACTATTTGATAGTTATATAATATTCTCTCTTCTCTCTCTCTCTCTCTCTCTCTCTCTCTCTCTCTCTCTCTCTCTCCATTCTGTTGCTATCATACTTAATCTTACTTCTATCATTCTACCACAATATTGTATTTTATTGACTTCTCAGGACATGATGACTCATTCTCTCTCTAGCTAATTTAAAAAGACCAAAATAATTGATCAAAAGTCACCAAATAATGAGAAGCAATGTTGCCTGTATCAGTTGGAACAAATAGAAATAATGAAAAACACCTACAATGTGAGAAATGATGTACCATTTTTTTTTAATTTTCTTCCTCCAATTATGAACACACAAGAGTAAGAAAGCTAATATCTATACTAATAAAAGAGAAATGAAAAACATGCAAATTGACCATCCCTCTGTTACATCCACCAGCCAATCAGAGTGAGTATGCAAATTCATCCAACAAAGATGACAGTTAATTTGCATATGCAGGCTCCAGCAGATACTGAAAACAGCATAGAAGGAAGCCAAGTGCTTCAGAAGGAGGTGAAGCTGCAGAGAAGCAAGCAGGGCTGCGGAGAAGGGAGGGAAGCTTTGCTCTGGCCGCAGGAAGCCCTGTTCTTGCAGGAATATTTCTGTTATGGGCCTCTAGTTATAACATATAAAACTTGGTAAATACTATTAAATAATACTTTTGTTCTAGCATTTATAAGATTATGAGTAGCTTTGAGACTAAGATGTCTTGTTCCTTTGCTAGTCTCTAAACATTTTAGAGAATTCTGACATCCTGAGATTTTGGTCCCCATGTTGTCTTTTTAAATTTATTATTGCTTTCATATTAGGGGGCCAGTGCCTTTTCAACAGGATACACATTTGTCATAAGTACAACAAGCTGATCCAATTTGGAGAAGAGTAGAGTTTTTGGGTCTAGAGAAAATGCTTTTATATTTCCACAAGGTCAATGCTTTCTGAAAAAAGATGTGACTTGAGTCCAAGGACAAGCCTAAAATGTTATGGATGCTGATTAGATATTGAGAGACCTTCAGGAGAGGTTTACTTTAGGTAGTAAGTATATACAGGGTGTCCCCTAAAAAAGAAAAAAACAACAACACAATCTATATACACTTTAACAGCTGATAGCTCAATTTTGAAAATGAAATTTAATTTAGTAAACAGAGCCTTTATAATCATCAAAAGTGTGTGTATTCATTTTTGGGGACAGCCTATGTTTATATTTCAAAGGGGATAACCTGCTGGAACCGGTTTGGCTCAGTGGATAGAGCGTCGGCCTGCAGCCTGAAGGGTTCTGGGTTCGATTCCGGTCAAGGGCATGTACCTTGGTTGTGGGCACATCCCCAGTATGGGTGTGCAGGAGGCAGCTGATTGATGATTATCTTTCATCGATTTTTCTGGCTCTCTGTCCCTCTCTCTTCCTCTCTGCAAAAAAATTAATAAAATATATTTTAAAAGGGGGGGGGGGTAAACTCCTAGGAATTAACACTTTCCATGGAGACATTTATTTATATACTATGGTTCTTCACCTTTCCTACTCCAGGAAGACATCATTACATTAAGGGAATTAGATTCTGGTCCCTTCCTCAGGACGGAAGGGGACAATTATTCTCTATCATGATATAGAAGAAATTCCTTTTCTATGTTATAGTTATCAGTGCCTGAAGGGTGACATCTGGTGTCATGGAATCTTCCCAGATGGGGAATAATCAAGGCAAAGAGAAACCAATGTATTATGGTTTTAAGTAACAAAATCTCTGATATCTGCTCCAGAAAATATATTTGCATTCAAGATAGTAAGAATAAACACAGATATGAAAAATTATTTCATAAGAATGAGAGAGTTAAAATTTTAAACTATATTATTAAAATATAATGTTCATATTTACATAGCTTTCAAAATATTTTATTTTAATTCATTTGTATAGAAACAGATATATAGATTTAGGGAAGAGGTTTCACCTAATAATCTACAGAGCATTGAAGAAGATAAATGCCACAAAGGGAACTCAGAAAAATAAAGAATTCTGAGCAGAGAATAGTTAGGAGTGATGGACCTTTACTTCTAGAAAGGTTAAGTGAACTACATCTATTTTCTCTTAATTATTTCAAAATTGTGATGGAGGATACAGATAATTAGCATTTATTATGAGGTAAGTGCTTAGATCATGTCTTAATTATCGCATTAAAAGTAAAACGTGATTATTATATCACAGATCTAAAAATATCAATATAATGAAATTAAATTTAAAGAGATCAGTACATTTGGTAAAGCAGAGTGCCCTGACTAGTATTTGTTTCACAGTTCACCTTTGTATTTGACTTTAACAGAAAATATTTGAAAAATGCAACATTTCATCTCTTTAAAACTGTTCACTTTCTTCTTCAGAGATCTGAAATTTTCTTTATATTTAAGAAAAAATGTAATTTTGGAAATTTTATTTTCATAATTTAAAGAATATTTAAAGCATCTATTCAGCATCTGTTAATTGTTAGATGCATCTAAGTTTATAAAAATAGAGGGGAAATAGTTCAAAACAATACGAAAATATTTCTTTACACAGAGTTCATTTTTTCCTTTTCTTCTTTCTATGTGAAAACAAATATCTTATTAGAGATACCTCTGTTGAAATGTGACAGCAAAAAGTTTTATATGAAATAATGAGAAAATATTTTAAATTGAATTACTTCAATTGGATAGAAATTATTTTATCTGGAAGTTAAGTAAATGTATACATTTGATAGACAAAATTTTTGTGTCTATCACATCTATTTTCACTCTTTCCTCTTTTCTATCATTCTGAACTTACTCATAATTTTAACTAGTAAAATATATGAAAACATTAACATCCTTTCACTCACTAATTTATTCTGCTGTTAACTGGATAATTCCTTCAGGGGGAAAATGATTTATAATATAAATGATATGTATATATCTTATAACTTGTATTTGGTTCATATTATTACTCGTATTGTTATAAGTCTAACTGTGTATATTTTATTTATAAGAAAAGCACAATCATATTTTACTTTAAAAAATTTATTTCCTGTTATATGCTATTAAGTCTATCCACTACTTTTCATTGAAATATATTGGTGCCAAAACTGGTTTGGCTCAGTGATAGAGCGTCGGTCTGCGGACTGCAAGGGTACTGCAAGGTCCCGGGTTCGATTCCGGTCAAGGGCATGTACATTGGTTGCAGGCACATCCCCGGTGGGGGGTGTGCAAGAGGGAGCTGGTTGATGTTTCTCTCTCATCGACGTTTCTAGCTCTCTATCTCTCTCCCTTCCTCTCTGATAAAATATCAATAAAATATATTAAAAAATATATATTGGTAAATATCTTTAAAGCATTTCATATGTCCATGTACTTGTAACTATAACATTTAGGACACTTTTTCTCTTATTTAATCATACACTGATCTTAGCCAAAAGGCTGAGTAACAATTGTTTCATCAATTATATACTAAGCAGTGGGAATACAGAGATTATGAAGGCTTATTTGCCCTTAAGTTTAAAAAAGTCTAACTCATTAAGCATACATCCATATAAAAAGTTGTAATATAGTTTGATAACCAAGAATATATTCAGTATGGTGTTTGAATAGAGGGTGTTGTGGTTAATCTGATGAGGAACCTTAAAGAACTCTTCCTTGAGTAGGTTATCCTTGATCTGCCTTGTGAAGAGAAGAAAGCAAAGATTTAGCTTATAGACAGGTATGGAAAGGATGACTCAGCATAGCTATATCATGGACATGTACCTCACTCAGAATTGCTAGAGGTGAGTGGCAGAATGACCATGGTTACACAATGCCAAATGATAAATCTTCCGGTATATTATGACAAAATAGTCAGTGTTTATTGGATAGGCTCTGATGAGCAAAAGAAAGACATGGGCAGACTATAATTTATAAAGCTTTGTGGGTGATGCCTTCAAAATGAAAGGAAATAGAGAGAAATGACAGAGGCAATTTTAATAATCCCAGTGAGTTACAATAAGAATCTAAATGAATGGTGTTATGAAGAAGGAAACAATCTACTCTAAGTAATTCAACTATGATCAATTGGTTTCCAGTTGGTGCAAATGCATGAAAGCAGAGAAAAAGCACCAGACATTGTGGGACTCATGAGAGGAAATACTATTATAATGTAACCTATGGAGTTTAACAACCAATTAGAAAAATGAACTAACAAATAAATAGTTGACTTAAGACCACTTAGTATAATTATAGAATTTGAATGCCCGAAGACATAAAAACCAAGGAATTAATACCACATAAGTAGTAACATGAAAAAAACTGTGAAGAAAAAGAGGTAACCAAGAATTAACAATTTACACTATAGAATTTTATGGGATAATAAAAAATAAAAAAAACTAAAATAAAAACAGACCTTAGCAAAGTGTGTATGGAATTTGTCATTAATACAATAGAAATGGTCAAATATGTTTTTTGAAATAAGGAGTGGAAACAATTGTGAGAAAGTAAGTATAATTGCAAATTCAAGTAAGATAAAAGTAATAAGATGATAAAAAACATATAACATACAATTTTCCATCTTTTTCCCATTATAATTCATGTTAAATAGTATTCTGTATTAGTTTCAGTTGCACAACATAGTAGTTAGACAATTATACAATCTACAGAGTCCCCCTGGTATTTCATCATAATAAAAAAGGGAATGTAATCACTAATTTGATAAAATAATGTCTTCATTGATCTTTAGCAGATAAATTGTTTGGGGCTCTGAGACAGATGGATTATCGATATGATTTGAGGAGTGATCATTGCATTGAAGAGGAGACCAAGCAAGTACAGACTATTTAAGAGAATGACTAAAGAGAAATTAAACAAAATTTTTGTAAATGATACAGTTTGTGTCTCTGGGTGCAAAGGGAACAGACTTCTTTGCTTATTAGGTCGAGAGACAGAAAGTATGTGATAATTATGCTAACACTTATCAAAAGCAGATTCAAGTGAAACTTGTGGGGAAAAAAAAGTCTACATACATTACTATAGTAAGCAAAAATATTGGCAACTATTCATTTTATAGATCGGGGAAAATTAAAGCATTTTAAGTCCCATTACACATCTTCAGCTTTGAAGAGTGCACGATGATGCTAATCTAACTCTCTTGATGAATTCCATAAAGGACATATTTCTTAGTGTACTGAGACAGTCAGGAAGCAATATCCGTCTGCCTTTGCAATGGTGCCAACGCACAGAGTGTTCATCTCCAGGATGAGAGCTGCCGCTGCTATTTGTTTTGTTGTGCTTTCAGCGAGGTGAACTACCTGAGCGAGCACTTAAATAGCATATGGCGTCATTATGTTGACAAGAACAACTGCTTCCTCACCGCTTTAATCCCTGTGCACCGGAGGAACCGTTACATTATATAAAGTGAATGGATTAGGTTGTGTGTACTCACTACATGTTTAGGATGCAATATTCAAAACAAAATAGCCTCTTTGATTCATAATTCTGTTAAGTAGCCAGCAACAAATGGCAGATATCATGTTATGACAGTTGCTTTATGCGGGTTATCTGATTATGAAATTGTAAAGAATCGTACTCTGACGACCTATAACTAAGATTCCTCCTTTATTTCAATTTCATATAAAAGTGGTAAGATGTTAAGATGAGGTAGGTTTTTATTTGTTATAGAATACATTCTGCAAATATCAGAGAATTCATTCACTTTTATTCAGGAAACTTTTTTTAATGTTTTATTCAACCTTAATTATCAAAATTATACTCATTTGAACATGTGGAATACTTTTAAAATAATATCTAGCAATCTGTATGTTTATGTGGACCAATGTCACCCCAATAATTTTAATAAAAATAATATCTAGCTTTATGATTCTCACACATTGTTATCTAAATATGTCATAACTTTAAAAAGCATTGGGTAAAGGAATCAGTAAGTTTAGGGGAAATAAGAAAGAAAGTAAGAATGGAATACTTAATTTAAAATCTATGGCAAGAGCCCTAGCCTCTGTGGCTCAGTGGTAGAGTACGGGTTCACATACTAACGGGTCATGTGTTCAATTGCCCGTCAAGTAGAGGTACCTGGGTTGCACACTTGCTTCTGGTGGGTAGGGGTACATGCAGAGGCAACAGATAGATGTGTTTCTTCACATGGATATCTCTCTCTCTCTCTCTCTCTCTCTCTCTCTCTCTCTCTCTCTTTCTCTCTCTCTCTCTCTTTCTCCCTTCCCCCTTACACACTATCTCTCTCAAAAATAAATAAATAAATAAATAAACAAACAAACAAATAAATAAATAAATAAATCCAATGTTAAAAATATCATCAGGTGAGGAATAATCATAATCATAATAATAATAATAATAATAAAAGATAGCCCTAACTGGTTTGGCTCAGTGAATAGAGCGCCAGCCTGCTGCCTGAAGAGTCCAGGCTCAATTCTGGTCAAGGGGATGTACCTTGATTGCAGGCACATCCCCAGTAGGAAGTGTGCAAGAGGCAGCTGACCAATGTTTCTCTCTCATCATCTATGTTTATAATACTCTATCCTTCTCCCTTCCTCTCTGTAAAAAATAAAAATCAATAAAATACATAAGACATTCTTTTTTTATACACTCCATCTCATATTGGTTTTTTGTTCTAGAACTCTAGTGCTTGTCTTCATGCTCACTCACAGTTTAATGACATGTTATATTATTATATTATATTATTCAGGGATTTTATTGGAAATTGTATGTGTTTCTTCTAATCTCTCAAGGAAATAGCTATATTTGTATCTCTCACTCTAGGAAATATGGTAATGTATATACATCCATTTTTTTATAGAGAATTATTTGTTTCTTCTGTATATTCAAAGGATACATTCTCTGGCCCAAATAGAGAACATTAAAAACTACAACAAAATCACTTTCACTGAGTTTCCTCCACTGTAAATAAAGTTCTTTGGACAGAGGAGGGAACGTTAAAATATGTTCACCTTCATGTAAACACTTGTTTCACTTGTCTTACTATTTTGTTTGCTTTTTTAAGGTAGAAAAACATAGTGGCTATTAAAAATGTATCTAAATGTTATATAAGTCTTGCAATTAAAGCATTATGATTTAAATGAAAAGCAAAGTCCAGGAAATGATTCAGTTTTGTAATAATTCATATTATTTTTATGTGGTAAAGGAAGCATGAAAGGAACAGCTGTTTGGCCCCAAAATTTCTAGAAGAAATGTTTATGTTCATGGTAGATTAATAGTGGTTAAATGGAATAGAATATGGTAGACAGATGTGAGTTGTTTTTCTTCTCTGCAAGATGCAGTATGTCTTAAAATATTTTGTAAGACAACAATTTGGAGAAACAAGTAAAGACTGAAAATATATCAGTACTTCTAAAACATAACATTCTAATTTTAAAGGAAAAAGAAGAGGTGATTCTATTTTTAATGCACCACTCCTAGCACTTTTCCATAGTGATATTAAAAATGGAAGTAGCCCTAACCGGTTTGGCTCAGTGGATAGAGCATTGGCCTATGAACTGAAGGATCTCAGGTTCAATCTCTGTCAAGGGCATATACCTTGATTGTGGGCACATACCCAGTAGGGAATGTGCAGGAGACAGCTGATCGATGTTGTGTCTCTCTCATCGATATTTCTAACTCTTTCTCTTCCTCTCTGTAAAAAAAAATCAATAAAATATATTTTTTAAAATGGAAGTAAAATTGCCTAACTTTTTGGATACTCTGATTCTTTATTATGGTTTACCTGACAAAAATATAATTTTGACACACAATTGTTATTTTGGTAGTTTTGGAATAATTATATATGATAATGCATCTGAAACTTTTAACTATATTAGTCATATTCTGCATTTAACTTAGCTTTTATTATAACATACTGATTAGATATGCAATGTGAAAAATCAATGCATGCAAGTCCTATGTTTATAGTATTACCATACATAATTCAAGACATTTTAAATATGTTTATCCTAGAGAAAAATATTTGGCTACTTTAGCTATAGTATCACATTGGAAAGAACTGTTGAGTAGAAATATATGCTGTTACAGTTTCTGTATTATAAAGTGTGCAGTAATTGATAAGATAGTCAGACTATAACAAAGACTTACAGTATGTAACTAATTAAACAAAAATGTTTAATGAGACTACCTAAGTTTTCTTCTTTTCTTTCATATATTATTAAAAAGGAAAATATATATAGCTTTGTATGCTCCAGTAGCTATGTGCAAATGCACACAAAGTACATACAAACAGTCCTGCACACACACACACACACACACACACACACACACACACACACACCAGTTAAGTATGAAAGTGAGCAAAACTCATTTACAGCAAAACCATGATATTCCACATCAGAGGAAAGATTGCTTCTCTCCCTGTGAGAGCAAATTACAAGTGGAACTCCCTATTGGCTTTATTAGCTGAATTCATGTCTGGATGTGCTCCTTTGCTGTTTTCTCTCTACATGGAGCTGTTTAGATGGGTTGTTTCATTTACATAATCAAAGATTCCTATGGCTCAGTTCTACACTCGGAATGGCTCTGTGGGGAGGTGCTGAAGTGCCGTGCATGTGAACAGAGAGGTAAATAACAGAGAAAAACAAGTCTAAATTCTTCTAAACTCTGCCATGAACACATATTGGAAAGTGCACACACACACACACACACACACACAAAAAAAAACCACACACACACACAAAAAAACACACTCTCTCATGCCATGACCAAATTTCTCTGTGACTTTCTAGGTGGCAAGTGTGACCTAATGGAATTAGCCTGGTTCTGAAGCCTTTGGTTTCAGATCCTCCTCAGACCATTTTCTGTGTGATCATAAAGAAGCTATTTAAATTCGCTAATATTACAAATTTAAGTGATCTCCCAATTTTATTATTTTCATCAGATCATCAGAGAAATTCAGGGTTGGTACTGCCTGTCTCTATTTTACATTTGAGGAAATTAAATTTCAAATTAGCTCTGCAAACTGACTGTGGTCCCACATCAAACAAGTGACTCATCTAGTGTGAGACAATTTCTTCACGTCCCCTAGTTAATGTGCCCCGCAGCTCTAGCGTTTTAGTGAAATTGATTTTGTAATGACATGCTTTTTCCCCCCACATATGGGGAAGGTTGGCTTGCAGTTTTACAAATCTTCCCTAAGTTATAAGTGTAAGAACGCATTGCTACATCCTGATCAATAAAATTAGCAACTCTGTAGCATCTATGCTTTTTTTTTTAACCTACAGAGGAGGGTATATGATTATGAATGTCAGCAGTGACTCCAACGGTAAAATTACAATATTTTGCTAATGCATATTCTATGCATGAGTATTTCCTTATATTAACTGAGATTTATGGAAGAACTAATTTACTTCCCTTTACCCTTCACTTTTCCCACAGACAAAACCCCTTTGGAAAGGAATACCTGACCTGTATGGAGTATGTGAACAACAAAGATGAAAAGGGAAACCGGAATGGGGTCAGAGAGACGCTGAGTAGAACAAACAAGCAGGAACCAAACTCGGCCCGTTCCTCAGCTGTGCGTGCCGTCTCCACGGGACCCCGTGGGGCCCTTTGGCTGGCAGAGACCTTGCCTTAGTATTGAAAGTACAACGGAATAATATAAACTTTGGTTTTGCTTTTATTGAAAAAAATTAGAAAGCATTACAATATTAAAGGAGACATATTTGATTTGGTGTGTGTTTCTATAAAAGGCGCTGGATAAGAGGATGATTAACCTTCAGAATTTCACTTTCCTGGCATGAAAGGACATTTGCACTGATAGAACGTGTGTCCTGTTGTTGATTTTGTGCCAGAGCAGTCGAGATTGATCTCAGCATGCTCTGTGCCTTTATCTTAACCGGTGGCAATGCTCTTTGAAAACCTCAGAATGTATCTATTGTACTGAGTCCTAAGCTTTATTCTATTAACCTTTAATGAAATCAATGAATCATAAAGTTCTGAAATTATTGTCACAAAGAAACTATTCTGTATCTAAAGCTATTATGTAGGTCCATGCATTATTCTTGCTGGCACAAAAAAATAATTTTGTTTTTATATATCACGAGCATGTGAATATTTAATAAATGCATACAGGACAATTTATCTTTAAGCCATCTGGGTCTTAAATGTGACCCGAACTATATTTCTTGTTCATCTCCCTTTAAAGATTTCAAAATAATTCTCTATTAATACATTTTATCAAGACCTACTCTGAAAAACTTGATTTTGAGCAAAACTTACTTGTAAAACAGAGCAAAAAATATTCTACCTTTTACATTAAAAACTCATTATTAATTATAGGTCTAAAAATACTATCAGATAGGAAATTGAGAAAATATGCCAATAATTGAGTCCTCAATTTATTTTGTTGAGGATTGTTTATTTAACATGGAAGTTAGTTTATATGACCTACCTGCTGTGTTTTCCTTGGTAAATTTATTTCTTAAGATTAGTCACTTTAAATTTTTGTTTTAACATTATTTTCACTTGCAGTTTATTCATCTATATCAATAGTAGACAAATATGTAAATTGACTGTACCTCTGTGGCACCCACAACCAATCAGGAGTATGCAAATTAACCCAACAAAGATGGAGGGCCTGTGGCCAGTGCATGGGAGCTCTGGTGCTGAGCAGCCAGGGTCCCGGGAATGCTCTAATCCTGTCAGCCCAGCCTGAGGGTGGCTGGAGTTCACAGTCTTTTTGGTTTCTGCAGCCCCTTTACCAGAAGCAGAAGCCAAGAGTGCAGGGAGCACCAGGAATGCTGGGAATCATAGTTCTGTTGGCAGATGTGTTGTGGGATCTCCTAGACCAGCCGTGGGCAAACTACAGCGCGAGGGCCGGATCCGGTCCATTTGGCTGTTCTATCCCGCCAGCAGAGCCGAAAGAGCAGAGGGTTCTCTTGCTCTCTCCTCTGCTGCTTCACCAGCAGCCCAAGAGGAGAGTGCCAGCATGGTCAGGTTGCTTTTGTTCTGGCCCTCCCATCCAGTTTAAGAACCGATGTGGCCGTGGAGTCAAAAAGTTTGCCCATCCCTGTCCTAGACTCTAAAGTAAAGTGAGCGTGGAGCAAGTTACTGCTGTGGGTTGGGGTCAGAGGGAAAGCAAAGGTGAGAGACATAAGTAAAGTCAGTGCCAAGGAAAAATTAAAAGGAAGATATCCTGCGACTTCTAGGAAATCTCCACTAATGGAGCAAAGAACAACAAAAAGACCTCTGTGAACACCAAACCAAACTGTGTTGGGGTCTTAGACAATTCGCTCATATGATTGCACAGACAGACACAAAATCCCATATTGGAGAGGTCTCCCCGGCGGGTTTCAGATTGGAGAGGGTGGAGGTTGTGCTAAAGGACCCATCCCCCATGCACAAATTTTGTGCACCAGGCCTCTAGTTTATCTATAAAGATTAGCATGCAATTTTTCTCAATAGGGGAGCCTTTAGACTAAATAAAATATATTTGAAACTAAGCCACACTGAAAGCACATTGGGTATGTAACTTAGTTTGGTGTCCTTTCTATCCTCACATTTGTTTGCAAGTTTAAAAGAAGTAGAGACAGTCAGAGGTTACTCAAACAGTGTTCTAAGTTTCTTCCTCTCCCATCCTCCAACACTTTCAACCTCTAACAAACTCACCCAGGACTCATTTCCTCTTTATTTTATGGAGGTAATTGTTTTGTAAGATGAGTAGTCTTCATTTCTGAAAAGTTTACTTTTACTCTAACCTTGTGTGCTAGGTATTGTAGGAAAAGAGAAGAGTTTCTAATTTTATTCAAATTTATCTTCATATCACATTCAACTTATAAATAACTGCCCTAAGTTTTTATTTTACACTAGAGGCCCGGTTGGGGTCCCTTGGGGGGCCTGTGGGGATTGAGCCCCAGCTCACATCCTCAGCTTCCCATCCCTGAATCCCTGCCTGACACCCCGCCATGGCCTGGCACTGCCCTCTCACCTGATCTGCCATCCCTCCTGCAGGGCATCAATGGGGCTGGGCCCCCACCCAGCTTCCTCAGAGCCTGGGAGCCTGGCAGCAGCCCCGCTCCCCACACCACTGCTGGTTGCTGTCTATGGGGCGGTTGGCCCCCATTCGCACCCACCTTGGCCTGTCACCACCCGCTCACTGATCCACCATTCTGCTGCAGTACTTCTCTTGTCGGGCCCATCTGGGAGGCAGTGCCTCCACTGCTGCCCGCTGCCAGCTCTGAACTGCTGATTCCCACTGTGTTCCGTGCAGCCCCCTGGTGGTCAGTGCACATCATAGAGAGCAGTGGAACTCCTGGTTGAACTCCTAAGGGGACAATTAATTTATTATATAAGACAATTAATTTATTATATAAGATATGAACCAGGGATTTTCTGACAATTGGCATGGGATTTACCTTTAGTTAGAACAGCTGTAGATAGAAAGTTGGGCATGGAAGACATTTGTCCCTGGCACTGCAACCGATAGTTCAGTTTGTGAAAAAGCCCTACTGCAATAGTTATACCTCCACTTTTTTCTATGCAGTCCTCAAAGTATCTGTCAGAGTTCAGGTAGGGAAGTAGAGATAAAATATGTAATGAAGGAACGATAAAAAAATTAAACCCTGAAAAACAATGGGAGAATCTGTTGGAATGAAGAGCCATAGAGAAACTGGACCTGAAGATTTCTGGAAGCAACGAAATTGAGGAGTGGGAGTTACTCAAAACTTACAGGAAATTTGAAAAACAAACACATCAAATGGTAAAATTTTACCTGGCACTTTTCTTTATTTCTATTTTGTTTTCTAATGTCACCTCTTCGGGCAAGTGTTTCTTGATAATATTATTTAATATTGATCCCCTCAGCCATTATATTTTATCATATTCAGTCTAGATTTAAAACACTATATTGATCTAAAATTATGTTGCATGTTCACTTTCTTACTTGTTGAAAACTCTACAATAATTAAACCCTTTATAGGGCAGGATTCCTTACACTTATTTATTTGCTGTATATCTTATGCCTAGAAATATAGATGTAACTATCTTATATAATAAAAGAGTAATATGCAAATTCACCATACCTCTGCTACATCCACCAGCCACATCTACCAGCCAATCAGAGCGAGTATGCAAATAAACCCAACCAAGATGGCTACAGCCACAGAGAGCAGGAGGGAGGCTTGGGTTTCTCTGGCAATGGAAGAAGCCAAGCTTTCCGTCGGCCCTTGCCTGCCAAGGCCTACATTCAAGGCTACAAAGTTTAAATTATAGAAAGTAAAGAAATATAAACAGAAATGGCGGCAGCCAAGGAGCAAGCAGAAGGCTTGGCTCTGCTCCAGGCTACAAAGTTTCAATTGTAGAAGGTAAATAAATTCAAGATATCAGGGCCTCTGCTTGGGCCCCCAGGGGGCATGGCTTGCCTGAAAACCACCACAGGCCCCTTGCCTAGGCCACCCCACATACCAAGGGAACCCCACTCTGATCCAGGACACCCTTCAGGACAATCTAGCTGGCCCTCACCCATTCACCAGGCCTCTATCCTATCTAATAAAAGAGTAATATGCACATCGACCAACACTCTAACATACAAGATGGCTGCCCCCATGTGGTCAAAGATCCTGTCCCCATATGGACACAAGATGACCACCACAAGATGGCCAGCAGGGGAGGGCAGTTGAGAGTGACAAGGCCTACAAGGGAGGGCAGTTGAAGGTGACCAACCCTTCAGGGGAGGGCAATTAGGGGTGACCAGGCTGGCATAGGAGAAAGTTGGGGGCAAACAGGCTGACAGGGGAGCCGTTAGACATCTATCAAGCTGGCATGGGAGTGATTAGGGGGTGATCAGGCTGGCAGGCAGAAGCAGTTAGGGGCAATCAGAAAGGCAGGCAAGTAAGCAGTTGGGAGCCAGCAGTCCTGGATTGTGAGAGAGATGTCCAACTGCCCATTTAGGCCCAATCCTGGTGGGCAGTCAGGCATCCCTCAAGGGGTCCTAGATTGGAGAGGATGCAGGCTGGGTGGAGGGATACCCCCCATGCATTAATTTTGTGCACTGGGCCTCTAGTTAGAGCATAATTATTAAAGTTTAATAGAACATCTTTTAAAAAAATCTATGACTTAGATCATAAAAATGAAAGGGAAATCCTAGATTCCAAAGATGACATATGTGAAGTACTATACATTTAGTGAAAAAAAATGAATAGTAAAAATCTTCTGACTGAAAAAAAGTAATAGTTTTTTCCTCTTTTAAACATCTTTATTGAAAAAAAATTGACCTACAATAAATTGTACATATCATATTATATATAAAATATAGCACAATTAAACTAATAAAAATAGCAAATAAAAACTGTCACTGAAATCAAGATTTTTCCTACTTGAAATTAGCAAGATTTTTAAAAATCAGGCATTTAGCTGTAGTATCTTGACTCTGAGGTTTCCTCGTTTTACTAATGGCATTTCTGTTGAACAGGCTATTAATAAAACCCGTGATAATTTTGCAGAAAATGTTGATGACAAATTTAAGCAAGTATGCTCTAAAGTACGGATATCAAGCTTACACCTATCAATTAGAAAATAAACAAATTTTAACATACATATGGAGCATGTGTAATATTCACCTATACTGAGTGTGCATAATGCACACTTAAAAGTATTTACCAAAGTGTACCATACAGACATTATCTTACCATAATTCCATTAAGTTCATTTTTCCCTCTCTTTTTCAAACAGATTTTTGTGATCCTTTGGAAACTAAACTATAAAAATATTAAGTACAAAAAGTTATAATTTTTAATTTAAAAAGATGTTATCATATATTTATATATAGTAGTTACAAAAATATTTTAAAGTAAAAAAAAGCCTTCAATTCTTCTTATTGTTTTTATTTAAGCAATATTTAATATGATGATGAATTCCATTGTCAGAGCAACATAGGCATGTACTAATTTACTATCTCTTCTGATGTATTTTTATAATCTAGATGCAAATTGCTAACTAGGTTTTAAATATAACTTGATATTTTACGATTCAATTCTAGAAAAGTTATTGAGTCATAGTCAGTGTGGTTCAGTTGTTTTAGCCTTGTCCTTTGAATCAAATCATCACCACCTTGATTCCTGGTCAGGTCACATGCCTGAGTTGTGGGCTTGATCCCCAGTAGGGGGCATGAAGAAGGTAGCCCATGGATATTTCTCTCCTACATCATTGTTTCTTTCTCTCTTTCTCTTAAACATATATCTTTTAAAAAGATATTGCATTCTCACTAGGTAACATACACTACACAATACACTAATGAAGATAAAATGAAATAAAGTTTTGACTTTCAAGAAGCATACTGACTTCTTTTAAAATATATATATATATATTTTATTGATTTTTTACAGAGTGAAAGAGAGAGGGATAGAGAGTCAGAAACATCGATGAGAGAGAATCATCGATCAGCTGCCTCTTGCACACCCACTACTGGGGATGCGCCTGAAACCACGGTACTTGCCCTTGACCGGAATCGAACCTGGGACCTTTCAGTCTGCAAGCCGATGATGCTCTATCCATTGAGCCAAACCAGTTTCGGCTATACTGATTTCTTGAAGCATGGGCAATTATACAAGAAATGACAATATGCAATAATAATAATAATATAGTAACAAAAAATTTTAGTAGGTCCTATCATGAATAAAAATCCATAGTGCTTGGAATTATATAGAATGTGCACCAAATAAGTATGTTGGATAATTATGTGCTATGTCAGTCACATTTCAATAAAAGTTGGTAGAAAATAGAGTATGAGTAATAACTAACAACACAAATATGTTCCTGGTCTCTTTTCTTTTTTTACAGATAGCTGACTAAGCAGATAGGGAAAAACAAAGCCTTAGTAGAGGCGTTTGTAGGGTCTTTTGTTTATCTCACCAATATGGTGCTGTTTTATTTTCCTACCATGATTACACTTACAAGTCCCTTAAAGGATATGTAAAAATGTTCTAAAAAATCTCTCTCTCTCTCTCTCTCTCTCTCATACACACACACACACACACACACACACACACACACACACACACACACATAATGACGTGTCAATTCTAGAAGTTGGGATGGAGAATACAGATCAAATGAATGAGTTTGGTTTGCATTTATTTTTAAAGGTGAACTCAAGTTGGGGCATTGAGGTAGCTGCTTTTGATGCTTTGGACCTATTAGTGAAAGGTTTCACCAATATAATATTGTTAACTGTCCTTCAAAACATGGCGGGTTATTTTTTTTAATGTATCTTTCTGAATTTAATTCTGAAACCTTGTTTAAGTCTGAGAAAGCGATGGGCAGCATTCTTTAATTATAGATAGCACTGTTTCCTGGACCCAAGAAATGACTTGGATATCAAAAGCATCTTCAGTACAAAGTTCAGCATTTCTGTCTGCTTCTTTCTGTACATTTTTTGAAGCTGATTTCTGGCTTTCAAGAATAAGATTAAAAAAATATGTCAAGACAACACAATACTGAAAATGAATCTGAAATAAGCTTTAGGTTACCTAACTGAGCTAGTACTTGTAAGACTCACTCATACTTATATAATAAAAATATTTTCTATGTTTCTGTCTTTCAAATAGATTTCCAACTTGAAATGTAAATTGTCCTGTTAATCATTAGTATGGTACTGGTGATCACTTTTTGCTTTAATATTGTCAGTAAAATATTTTTAATTATATCTGTGTCCTAAAATCTGAAAAGAGTACTTCAAAGAGTGGTAGAACTTCATTGCAAAAATATTGTAAATAACAAGAGAAACTTAGCATCACCAAATTTTAATTTAAGTGACTAGTATAACAGATATTTTCATATGCTGTTGTAACAAGGATTCATAATAAAGCATGGACCTCTTAAAAATTCAACTATTTTATCTTAGTTTCATTTTTTCAACCTCTTCCCCACTCTACTACATTAACTGATAGTTTTATGATTTTTTTTGTTGTTGTTGTTGGGTAAAATCTATACCTCACGGTGCAGGTTGGATGTGATAGGAATCATCACTTCTGCCTCTACCAAATTAAAATATATATATATATATATATATATATATATATATATATATATATATATATATATATATATAATTGATTTTCACAGAGAGGAAGGGAGAGGGACATAGAGCTAGAAACACCGATGAGAGAGAAACATTGACCAGCTGCCTCCTGCCAGAGATGTGCCCTCAACCAATGTACATGCCCTTGACCAGAATAGAACCTGGACTCTTCAGTCCACAGACTGACACTTTATACACTGAGCCAAACTGGTTTTGGCCTCTACCAAATTCTTGATGTAACATTAATCTTCATAAGCCTTCTGATAAAGTTTATGTTACTTTTGGTTTATCTATTTCCTGAGTAGAAGCAGTTCTAATGGCTTTCATTTAGCCCAGTGTTTCCCAAAGTGTGGTACGCATACCCCAAAGGGTATGAGAAGAGTTTGGTGGGGGTACGCGTTGCACCGGAGTTTGGTGGGGATATACACTGCACCGTGCTTAGCTGCGCTTAATTCTACATCCTCATGAGTCAAGTCAAGACAGTCTTGTGAGGCGTGAGATGGTCTGGTGTGCAAATAAATTTTATTTATAATATAACTTTTGTTTATATTTTATTATAAATAATTTTATTTTCCATTTATTATTATTTTGTGTATGTACCAAAAAATAAATAAATAAATATATTTTGATTTTTATTAAAATACATCCTTTTTTTTTGATGAGGGGTACTCAGCGTTACAAAAATTATAGAAGGGGTACACGTATGTCAAAAGTTTGGGAAACACTGAGTTAGCCTCACCTGTTGGGACTATAGTGAAGCAAGCAAGACACCTAGAGATAAATTTTAAGAATGACACATTTCTCCCTAAATACCACTCTTGGCCTCTTACTTGCCTTACTCTAATTCTGGCCCTGCATAAAGCCTTTCTTCCATGGCCCAGATGATAAACATCCATGTGAAGGATGTTTATTTCAGGCAGGCATGCTATAACTGCAGAATAGCACAGGTAGGTCCTAAGGAATAATTTTTCAGTATGAGAGGGACCAAATTTAGAATTATACTGATCACCTTATCTCCAGAAGGCCCCTTTCTGACTTGTGGACCCTTAGCCTCATTTGAATATCCATAACTAGGGTTAGTTCAATGTCCAAGCCCAAGATCCGCAAAAGGCTGATTATTTTCCCTTCCCCAATGTGCAAGAGGAAGGCACAACCTTGGAAAATGGCTGCGGCTACATTTTTGAAATCCTGAGAGGAAGATAGCATAAAGTGTTGGCAGTGTAGAAGGTCCTTTTTCTCACGGAGACACAGCCTTCCCTTCAGTCGAGTCTTTGGGTCTGTGAACTGATGTGTCTGGGAATTCAGGGTTGTGACTCAATGTTTTGATAAATTAAGTGAGATCTGGAGATTTTCTGCTTATGAAAAGCAAATAAGGTTTGTTTAGATTTTCATTCTACTTTAGTTCTTCAGACACCACGGATCAATTAGCCAACACTAATCATCTTAATGCATTAGAGGATTTTTTCTTCATTCCTTGTAATCAATAATCTATTACAATAACCATATCCACTGTCACTGCAGGAATTAGGTGATAACAATTGGCCCCTTTCACCTAGTCATCCAGTTATCTGAATAAATAATTATTTTTATAAGTAATAATAATTATTAACTTTATTGAAATATTAATGCCTGGTTAAATATTTAATGTTAAGAGCCATTGGTCACAATTCCTTTCTTTTATTCATACCATACATCAGAATTTGTCCCCACAGAAAATACAGAAGAAATATAACTGCTTAATATTTAGGCAAAGGTTCACCAATCTGTATCAATCTGGAAAAGTTTCCTGTGTCTTTGTGAAAAACCTCAATTAGAAATCCTTTGGGAAACAAGCCTGTTTTGTTGTTTTACTTCAAATAAGACAACTAGAACAAATATACCACTCTGCTGACTTCTAGCGATCCTTATGGGACTTCATTTTAATTGTAGATAAAGATGTTTATTTTCTCATATAACAATAACTTTTGTATTATTTTAGTGTGTTGATTTAAAAAAATGGATCTCATATATTACACTGTGTTCATCCATATGTTTAAAACAGTAAACATGCATAAAGCTGACAGGAAATGACCACCTTCGCTAAAGTTCGGCTACACATGCATACATAACCTTTTTATATGTATGACCTTTTTATAACTAAATTATGGAAGCAGAAAAATGTTAACGACTGCAGATTTAATGAAACATATGGGAATGTTTTCCTTGGAGTGAAATTTTCTACCAAAGCTGTTTTATGGCAGCTCTTTTTTTATGGTTTAATTTTTGTCAGAGTATTATTAAATGAACATTTTTATTAAAATGAGTTTTGTGAATAAGTCTTAACTGAATCTCTTAGCTTTTGAGACTCTCATAATATAGTGTGTCAGTCAAGTATTTAAAGTAACATATTCTAGAACTAAAATATTAAACCACATATAGTTATACTCTAAATGCTTTATTTTTAATTTATACACTAAATATATTACACAGAGTATTGTATACATATATATATTATTGAGAAAATTTTGTGTAGAAAAAATATAATAACTTTCATCATAGATATTCATAACTTTAAAGTAGCCAATATGTTGACATTATATAAGCAAATCTTTCTAATGATAATAATAACTTTATCAATAAGTCCATGAATACAGTTCATATATTCATGAAATTAAATGCTACATGAGTTTTACTCCCTTCAAACATTTGTGTAATCATATTAAGGCATAAGTCCTTCATAAGACCATGCATTTAATTCTATCCATATCCTGTATTAAAAATAGAAAAAATATCATTCAATATATATGATTCATTAGATAATATATTATATTACAAATAACACATCTATGATATAATATACTATAAAATATATATAATATATATGCTATAAATTATATACTATAAATTATATATACTATAAATTATATATACTATATAAAATATACTATATACTATAAATTATATATACTATAAATTATATATACTATAAATTATATATATAATAAATTATATATCTTGAATAAAAGAGAGAAAGAAGAAAAAAAGAAGGAAACATAAAATGTGGGAGGGAAGGAAAGATAGAAAGAAAACTAGTATTTACTCATATAGAAGAAAAATTAAATTCTGAAGATGCTTCCTGTATTATTTTTTTTCATATTTTACTTCAAACTCCTGAATTACAGGCATATGTAATTTTCTTTGTATTATATAAAAATTAAAAAGAAAAAACAGTGTGAAGATGTAAATTTAAATTGAAATACAAAAGCAAATGTAAATTTTTAAAGAAAGCAATTGAAAACCATTTAAGAAAAAACAAGTTCTTATTTTTTTCCATTGAATGATAATATACAGGATGTCTCCAAAAATGTATTCTCAATGTAGCAGCTGATAGCTAACTTTTGAATAAGAAATGTATTCTAATAATAACTGCCTTTATAATTAATCAAAATGTGTGTATACATTTTTGGAACCCTATATTTTATTATTGAACCGAATAATGAAGTGCATAACCATGAGTCCACATACTTAATCATAAATTTGTTCTTTCAGTGAAATAAAAAAAATCTTTTTCAAATGTAATGTAAATAAAATACCTCAGTTATAACACATAACAAATCTGTCTATTTTGAGTTGTTTGAAATTGTCTCCTATTCCCCTCATTGACCCATCCCTGCCCACTCACCCTCTCCCCCAATGTCTGTGCAAATTTAGATGAGCTTTGACATATGGAACAGTGAGTAAGCTAAAATCACTGGCATTCATTTGACTGAGTTGCAGCCATGTTTCTCTCATGTTTCCACATGCCTTTTGAGTAGAGGCAGTGAGTTTCTTTATCTCAGACGATTACACTTTGCTAGTTATGGAGAAAATAGTATTAAAGATTAGACATCCTGTCTCACTCTGACCAGAGCTGGTTTGTATTTGATCTATTATCATAATCTCACCTATAACAGTTCCCTTATTATATTACATATAGTGTTAGCTCAGATGTATATACATTAAATAACACTTGCAAAATACAAGATGTTCCCCACTTTCACATCCATAAAATAAATGTTCACATTTTGTGTTTCAGAAGGATTTCTTTAATTTTAAACTTATTTTACTTCAAAATTTTATCTGAGACTTTAGGCATGATAATGTACATTTTGACTTACCAAGAAGGGGGGTATATAATTCAATATTTCCAAAACACTTTCAACCTTTGAACACAGTGTAGTGAAACTTTAATTACCATATAATGGAGCATTAGTATTCTTTATATTACAAATAAAGATTACAGTAGCTCAGCCTTTATGTTCTAACATGCTATTATGCTATTTTCAGTATTTAAATGTAGTATTTGGGTGGTGCATAAAACCATTTCTGCTCCATTAGCAGTTCTGTAATGTATTTCTGCTCATGCCTACCAACCTCAGACATTTGCTAATTGTTCCAGGATCTCTTAATCACCTGTTTCCTGAAAACATACCCACTGCACATAAGCCATTACCACTCATCACTCCTTCCTCTAAATGCTGACTGTGAACCTCTAGGAAGGAGCCCTCTGAAGTGTGTGTAGAACTCCCTTTTTTGTAGAGGTACAGTTAGATGGAATAACTGCATCCCTTCTGATTCAACAGGAAGATAAATTAATATTGGTGCAACTCAGAGCATGTGGCTAGACCTGAGAAAAATGGTGGTCTATAAACACTTCTTTAAAAATGTGAAGCCAGAAGCAAGGAAGTAAAAATTCTACCAATCTGCACTTATATAGTATATAGTATATATATACAACATACCACTGAAAATCTAGGAAATAGCAGACATGGCAGTAGTCAGACATCTTGCAAGCTGTCTTTCTTTTTCCTACTTCAACTATTTAATTTCATTGATAAAAATTTACAATTTGAGAATTTTAAAATATAACACCCACAATAATACAAGTATTTTGGAAATTATACCAAAATATATGCTGAAAAACAGCACTGCCATTTTGAGTTTGTGCAAAATCTATAGAATTTTCCTGGATGAATATATCCTCTAGTTTGATTGTATATTTAAAGTCAGTGAGCTTGTATGTCCCGCACAGTACTGAGTAGTGGTGGACAGTAAATGACTACCAGGGCCTAGAAGAAGTGATTTGCATACAGGATGACTTATGAAAAATGAGTTCATTTTCTTCCATCCCTCTGATCTACTACGAAGGCTCCTTGTGGCTAAAATAAATAAGAAACCTGAGAGTTAACTTTGCCCACACTTCTTAGAATCTTAGAACAAAAGCAAGGTGGAATAGGGGAAGAATGGATCTTCAGGGACAATAGGAAGATATTTAGTCCATTCTACTACATAAATATTTAGGATCATCTCTTGTGTTTTTCTTTATTAAACCTCTCCCTAACTCAGAGGAGACACCAAATTCCAACATAACCATATTAATATTAAGTAAGCCAAATATGTACTTGAAAATTAAATGTTAACACAATAATTTTGTATAAGATTGTGGAATAAAACAGGGATCACAATACTAAGAAATGTAGGATATAATTCCTGTAATTTTTCTACCCATCATGCTGGCCTGCCTAATTACCCATCATTTCTGCCTTTTTCTACTCTACGGAGAAATTTTCCGTTAGCATCTTCTAACATTTGGCTGTAACATCTACTTTAGCTGATCATGTGACCATCACCTGTATTCAGTATCAAATTCCTTGTGTTCTTGCCTTTATTAGATTTCTGAAGTTTTCTTTTGAACAATACTATTGGGAAAGAGAGTATTTGATGTACAGCATTTAATATCCTTTGGTTACAAACATTGTGTTCCATGTTAAAGTAAAAAATGTCCACAATACTCCACTTTTCCCTATATGTACATATCTAAGCATTGTGATGCTATTTATATATAGTTCCTATTATCAATAAAATGAATCTTTTCTGTATCCCTTGAATATGGGCTAACCTCAAATCTCGGATAACCCACTGATATATACTTTAAGCAATGGACTCCTCAGTAACCAAATATTTAAGTTAAAAGGAAATATGTTATAGTAAATCAACAGTCATGCATCTCTGAAGACTACAATTGGGATGATGGCCTCTGCAATTTCCCCACAAATGTAGTATTGTTTTGGTTTACTATCTTGCCTGAAGAAAAGGGAAACTCAAATGCAGTGGTTTTCATTTTGGTCTGTTTAACATAATGTTTCTTATTCCATGGTTTAAGAAGCCAAAATGACAATTCAACGAAGTAGCAAACATATAAGATTTGACTATTCATTTCAGAATTAGAGAAATAATTTGAGGAAGAAGCCATAATCCCACTGATACTACTTGGGCTAAGATTAAGAATCCAAGTATAAGTCAATTGCCACAAATCTCTACACTGAATGAAAATCTATAGTGGCTTTTAGATTGACAAAAGGTCAGTTAACATTCAGAGACTATATATATATATATGTAACAATTCTTAAAAGGTTATTAGACTCACCATTACTGTGCAGGAGTTAGTTTTCTCATCACAACTCAGCAGACCTACAGTTGTTTTTGCTATAAACGTCAAACAGTACTTTTCAAAGTTAACTTCTATTTAATTTCTAGGAACCCTGCGATTATTTAACATTGTCCCAAATCCTTGAGCTTAAAACACATAATTAACTTTGTGCTTATTAATTTAATTCAGTAATTGCACTTATGCTGTTGCTGATGGTTAACTATTGCCAGGTGACCTCTATATCTCAGGTTCTTATATTCTCATGATATCAATCTGCGAGTGTCTGTGGTATTAGCACCATCGGTAATTTCTGATATATAGAGCTTCTCAAAGGCAATGGAGCCACCCTTACAAAACTTGGTAATGGAAGGCCCTGCTGGAAATTATTCTAAAGGGAATCAGCAATGTACACTCAATAGTTCTGTTTCACAACCCCATATTCCCATTTCTGCATACTCCATTCTTTTTGATATCACAAGAAATTCCAGCATGTGTATGTTATTTGCTAATGTCATTATTAAATCTGGCTTGGGATAGCCCATCTGGTAGAATATTACTTCCTGTCAATCAAATTAACCTATCAAAGGATGAGTTCCCCGCCCTCACCCCCTTTTCAGTATATTTTACCAAATCAAGGCTTTGTATGTTTCCTTGGGCCATCAAACTAGCATAATATCCTTTTAAAAAATATTTTTATATTTATTGGTTCCTGAGAGGAAGGGAGATGGAGAGAGGTAGAAACATCAATGATGAGAATCATTGATCAGCTGCCTCCTGCATGCCCGCTACTGGGGATCAAGCATGCAGCCCAGGTATGTGCCCTTGACTAGGATCAAACCAGGGACCCTTCAGTCTGCAGGCCAACACTCTATCCACTGAGCTGACTAGTATCATTTCAACAACTGTTCTCAGCCTTAAGCCAATACAAACTGAAGAAATCTTACAATTCTTTCAATGTCATGGTGATTTTCTCATGGATCAAGACTTGTGCTTCTCCATCAGGGCTTTTTTGGGTTCGACTATCATCAGGACTTTGAATATAATTAAAGGGAGTGTAGGTGTAGGTAAGATTAATTAGCCTCAGTTTGTGAAGACAACCATTGAAATGCTTGTCTCCAAGGACTATATTTCTGGATAGAGAAGGGTAGGGGACAAAAGAAATCCAGGAAAGTGAGAAGCTTCAAGGTTCTTAAATTCATCCAGGTCTTCCCTCAAATTCCCATCTCTTCTCTTGGGTTCCTATTTCTCCAACCAAAGTGAAGACTTTCTCACAAAATGCCTGGAGAAATAGATAGTACATTTAATTGGTGCTGCAATTGTGCAAGCATTTCTAACTTGTTTCTCAACTTAAAGGTTTTGCCCTGTTATTATTGAAGCTGAGATACTCTTTTGAAGCTTCTATAAATAGCTCTGATTTCTATGCATATTTTAATTATATATCAATAACTCAAGTTTTCTTTCACTGTGTTTGCCCTCTAGAACAGTAAGAAGAAATCAGGTGATTCTCTTTTTATAATAACCTTAGTTGCCATAGCAACTAAATTCTACAAGAACTTGTTCTCTAAATATTCTGCTTTCTATCCATAATTCATTCCAAGATACCACCAATGATAACGTGAGCAATTTTGAGGCCTCTTATACTATGGGTTAATTCTGTTTGTTCCAGTATTATGGCTTGAACATGTGTTTGCCTTGAATATTTGAACAACCCAATAAAAATATGTTCATTGTCTCCTGGTCTCTTTCTAATATCAATTATTATATCAATCACAATCTTATCTGGATACATATAGCATGATTAAATAAGGATACTTACAAATAACTAATTTACAAGGAAGTGAAAAGTGTGAGAGAAACCATAAAAATTAATGGAGAAAACTAAAGCTAACAATAGTGGTTCCAAAAATCATCAATTGGTATTGATAGCCAATCAGTTTTAGAGCAGAGGATTGGCCAAAGACATGTTCTTTTTGAGAGTAATATCAGAAATCAAAGGAATGGGGAAAATGTTTAAGTACACAAGCATTCCATTTTTTTAAAGCTTCTACACTACTTTCCTAATGAGAATAATTCTCCTATTTTTCCCCAAGATAAGACTCAACTCTTGTAGGGCATTTACTTTGGGAATGTGTTATATCTGACTGTTTTGTGGGGTTCTTCCACCATTTAAAAGGCTGGCAATCGTTTAAAATCCTCAGACTCAGTCACTCTTTAGACTTAGCACTCTAAATCCAGAATTATATCTTTAAACAGATGAATCTTGACTCACTCAAATGGATGTCATAAAATCAATTTATTCACTAATGGATAGGGATTGATTTTTAACTCTTGACTAGAGTTGAAAAAACTGTTGGTTCTACTCTCAAGGCAGTAACAATGGTATCAGGAACTCTCTCGTCAGTAATAATAGTTACCAAAACAATCAAAATCCCTTCCCTCATGGATTGTCCATACTCATGAATATCTGTGATCTGTTGAAAGGCAATGGGATCTGGAATCTAAACAGATTCACGCACCCTGTCAGCTGCTGCCCCTCACATAAAGGAAGTATACAAATAAATAAATGGGTAGGGGCTTTGGGAGTAATGGATGTGTCAATGGGAGTAATGGACATGTCAATAAATGAGCTTCAATACCAAAAAATACATAGAAATAAGAAGCAACATCCAATAACAGTAAATAACTTGAAAATTACAGTAAGATACTTTTTTAAATACCCCATATGTTGCCTGGAAAGTGTGGTTCAGTGGTTGAGCATTGACCCATGAACTAAGAGGTTGCTGGTTTGATTCCCGGCCTGGGTTGTGGGCTTGACCCATAGTGGGGAGCCTGCAGGAGATAGCCGATAGATGTTTCTGTTTTGTGGGGATCACTCGCCATTTAAAAAGTTGGCGATCATTCTCTATCCCTCTCCCTGCCTCTCTCTTGAAATCAATTAGAACATATGTAAACAAATAAGTAAATACCCCATGTGTTAACAAAAAGGAGTTAACACTTTGGTATATTCATTTTAACTATTTTAATTAAATATCTAGATGCACACGTCTATCTACAGATACATAGGTAAGTGGGTGCATATGCATGTAGGTAGGTAGACACATTATAGATAGATCGGTAGATAAATAGGTAGATAGATACTCTTCCATTAAAATGCATAACATACTTTGTTTTCCCACAAATATTGTATATCCTTCATAATAGCATACCTTTTATCTTGTAACAATAGCTAATTCATGTTTTTATGCTTTTATACATTATGAACTGTTCTGAATTATATACTTAATACTATATATATGTGTATATATGTATGTGTATATACATATACATATGCATATATACTATATATGTATATGTGTATATGTGTATATATGTATATATGTATATATGTATATATGTATATATGTATATATGTATATATGTGTATATGTATATGTATATGTATATGTATATGTATATGTATATGTATGTATATGTATATATATTCCAGACTCAATTAACTTCTTATGATAAAACTAAATTCTTAACATTGAGAATGTATTGCAAAAAGTACAAATTGTAAAATTGCCTACTATTGACTTTCATCCCATGTCATTCAGCAGGCACATTGGTGTGTCACAAGAACTTTTAAAATATGCAGTACCTGACTATTTAGGGCACTGACTTCTTTTCCCTTAGTTTGTCAAATAAAGAAAATTACAACAGCCAACAAAACAATAGAAGTCTAGTGTAAATGAATCAAAATTATAACTCTTTTTTATCAGGTTGTTAAAAAATTTATTTTTTGGTGTGCTGCAAGATTTTATGTGCAGTGAGCTGAAAACGGTTGAAAATCACTGTTGCCTCCCACAAACAAATTTTAAGATAATTATAAATTTACTTGGAAAGAATTGGTATCTTCATAGTTTTTAAGTTTTTCCCCTCTCAAGAAAAGCTTATGTACTAGAATTCTGATTATTCTAGTTCCACATTTTATTAAACAAAATAGTAGGCTAATTGCCTCATTCAGTATGAAGTGTACATCTATCAATTAACAAGGGGCCCGTAGCACCTTGGAAGGAACTGTGGGCCGTGAAGCTGTGGTGGGCACAGGGGCTTGCCTTGGCCCCTCCTCAAGATCCCCGCCCAGACCCTCCTGCCACAGCCCCTGGTAACCTATCTGCCAGCAACCCAACTCCTGCCACCTCTCTCACATGCTGATGGCGCTGGTCCCGCTACATCTGCTGACAGTGCTGAGCTATAGGGACCAGTGCCAAATACCAGCAGTGGGTGTGAGCCATGAGTGCTGCTTGGATTGCCCCTTAGGAACAGGGGGAGGTGGAGGAGCCCTCAGGGGCGATCAGGGCCGGCAGCTCATTCCCATTAATGATGCCAATTGATGGATGCAAGCAGTGGCTCCAATGCTGGTAGTGGGTGTGAACGGGCAGGCTTCAGCAACAGGTGCAAGCGCCAGGCAGGACCACAGCATGTGAGAGCAATGAATTTTCAGTAACCACCAGAGGTTTGCTCCAATGACAGTGACCGGCGCCCTGCCTCAGTTTGGTGCCCCCACTCACTTGCTCCACCATCCTGTCACAGCCAATGCTCGCCATCTTCCATGCTCTGCCACCTGCTGTGGATGCCCACCATGTTCCACACGTGCCCCTGGTGGTCAGTGCACGTCATAGTGTGACCGGTTGTTTGATTGTTTCTCTGTTTGGTCTATTTGCATATTAGGATTATATATATATATATATATATATATATATATATATATATATATACTGTGGATTCCATGGATTTATTTGACTTGAACCATTTATCTAGGGAGAAATGTATGTTAAGTATATACAAAAGTTTTTAACAGTCATTTGGGTATACTAATTATTTACAATGGATGGTAAATAGATTTCAGGATATGAAAATGAACAAAGGACACAGAAACAACAATATTGAAACTTCTTTCTTTGGCCTTTCAAAATCAAACTGGAAAAATTACCTTCTAATTCATGCTTACTCATCTAATAAATTTTTTATTGTTTTTTTAGGTCTTTCTATTTGTCACTTTGAATTTTCTGAGGTGATGGAGTATCCTCAGAACACTTTTTCTCTTTAAATGACACCAAGAAAGTGCTTAATAAGTACTTACATTTAGTCTTTTGATTGATATAAATTAGTAGCAAGTAGTTATTAAGCACCTACCCATGGGAAACACTGTAATAAGAGCTTTATATTTTTTTGTGTAATTTATTCTAGTGATAAGGAAAATAAGACTCAAATAACTTAGTGAAAATCATCATACTTCCAATAAAGAAGAGTGTTAAGTGGAAGCCTGGCATTTTTTATTCTAGTACCTGTGCTCAGACCCCACTCCTCAATATAGGTTTCATAATACAGTCTCAAGGAAACAAAAAGGAAATCTGTGTTCGATATAGCAATGTGAAAAATAAATGCATTCTCACATTTCTGTCCAAGTACTGTATACTACATGAGAGTAGAAATGTAGTAATTTGGCTATCTAGTTACAGAATTTTGAACAGAGCTTGATACATATTCTCAACCAACTTGAATCATGGCTATAGGCTAAAATTGACTCTCTAATACACACCCCAGTATTTTGCAAATATAAATAATACTGAGCTGCACTCAGAAGACTTAAGTTGGGGTGCGTGTGTGCATGTGTGCATGTGTGTGCGCGTGTGCATGTGCGTGTGTGTGTGTGCGCGCGTGTCAATGATATACAAGGCATTTAAGAGCAGAATAACAAAAGGAAGTAATGGGAAAATGTGATTTATAAAATGCAATTACTTATCATTACTACTACATTATTGTCTTCTTATAAACTTTAAAAATCGTAGCCAGGTATCATCCTAAAGGAGTCAGAGATACACTGAAAAGGGACTGAAAGGAGACTCTTCTGTGGGGAGTTTCCAGCAGTGCTAGAAGGTAACATCTGTCTAATATTCAGAAGAGTCATACAGCTGCCAGAGAACAGCAGAATGGATGAGTTTGCTAATGAGCACTAATTAACCTGTTTAGGTGGAAAATTTAGTTTAATTCAGCAGATCTACCACATGCTGACAGACTGATTTTTAACACTAAGTAACTTTCACTAATATTTCGATCAATATTTGAATCTCCAAGCATTTACTTGGTCATATATATATTTTCAGGGAAATAGTTTTTATTGTTGATTTAGTTATTGTTAATACATATCATAAAAGCACTCCGGTAGGGAATACTTAAATGGAATTCAAATAATTTCTGGAGAATGATAGTTGTCTATAATTTCATCTTCACAAAGATAAATGTTATTAGCAATTTAACACCTACTTCAGATGTTTTATACAGAAGACAAATGTCTTTGCTTCAAAATGGCTTATTTACTCAGGTTTTTTTTATGACTTTTTAATTACAGAAGAAGTCTCTGAATAAATTTGGGACATTTGAATTGTACTATGCTCCACCTCTGTATTTTCTAATTGCATATATTGGTGAATTCACTGCTTCTTTGCCTTCTGTATTTCATACAAATTGGAACCTAAATTCGGAGATAGGACTGGTCTTAGGTTTCATTTCCTTGGCAATACTCAAGCTTGACCATTGTAATAAGGTAGGACTGCAAGAGTCAAATGACATCTGATTGTCTCAATTTGTGATGCTATATAAGCCATTGATGCTTAACAAGATATAGCAATATATTTAGCTTACATCCGTTTACCCTATTTACTGGGGAGGTATTTCAATTCTATAATTCCTTTTTAATTTATTTGTTGGCATTTTAAAGAGATACTTCCTCTCATTTACTATTTGCTTCCATGTGTTATTTGGTACATTGCATAGAGGAAAGTCAGGACAAACACTTGCCTTTTACTCTGTGTATTAGTGTTCATTACATTGATTTGATATCACTTTGAATGGTGACAAAGTCATTTAAAATTCTATTAAATTAAAGCATAATATGCAAATTGACCCATAATATGCAAATCGACCCAAAGGACGACCGTCCAGACCACCATGCTAGGGCACACACTGGCTCCAGGCCAGCCAAGGCAGGTGTGATGTGATTGGTTGGCGGGCCCCGCCATCATTCCACGATCACCCCATAGAGGGAGGCCTAGGCCACCGGTTGGCGGGACCATCAATGGGGGAGGGGGGGACTCTGTAATCACCCCAAAGAGGGAGGCCCAGGTCATTGACAGGCAGGTCGCAGTGATAGGGCAGGTCCTCCTTCTATGGGGCAATTTATCATGGGGCTCCCAGACTGCAAGCAGGTGTATGCCGGGCTGAGAGACCCCGCCACTCACTGCCACCACTACCCCCCCTTCCCCATTTGCCAAATTGGAGCCTGCTGGTGGGGAGAAGGGATCAAGAAGTTAGCCATTCCCACCTGTTTGCCAGCTCCGCCCCTGTTGCAGGTCACACTCTGCCTGTGGGACGACTAACATGGCAGGGCCATTGGCCTGGCACTGCACATATTCCCCACAGCCCACCCCTGGTTTCCCATTTGCCGTCAGACAATCAGAGCCTGCTGGCTGTGGGGAGGGACCAAGAGGTGGTCAGTGCTCCTCATAGTGGCTGGTCAAGTGGTGATTCTGGTTGTTCTGCCATCAGGGTCCATTTGCATATTATCATTTTATGATATAGGATAGGGGACCAGTGCATGGGTGGGAGCCAGCCATCCTGCCCTGATGAGGGCCCTGGATTGGGGTGGGGGCCCACACTGGGTGGAAGGGCCAGCTGGGGCAATAAACCACAGTCATTCTGGTCTTTGGTCATTCTGCTATTTTGGTCACTGAGCTTTTATTATACAGGATATTTTCTTAACTAATACTGAGTTATTCAAATTCTGACTCAAATTGTTTTTATGTCTGGTTTTGCATTTTGTAAATGTATTTTAGTTTTATTAATGTCTTCAGATAATTTACAATTATGAATAATTATAATCTAAACATGCAGTGATGTAAAATTATTGATATGTTATGAAGCAACTTAAAATTATATTTAATGGTTGAGAACCGCTGCTGTAGAGCCTAAGACCTTCAGAAAACACAGATATTTACATTACGATTCATTAACAATAACAAAATTACAGTTATGAAGTAGCAATGAAAATAATTTTATGGTTGGGGGTCACCACCACATGAGGAACGGTATTAAAGGGTTATGGCATTAAGAAGGTTGAGAACCCCTGGTCTAGAACCTTTGTTTTCTATCTGTGTTGTCCCTGTCCTACTCAATTTAATTCCACTCCCAAAGGTTTCTTGATAATATTTAGTCATGTCACAGAATGAAATCTCTACTGGTAAGGTTGAAAGGCTTATCACAACTAGATGGATAGAGCCACTTCAGGCCTTGTTACCATAGTCTCATTGCCACTATTAGTTAGGACAAAACCCCTTCATGTTTTAGCTGTTCTGTTATAGTCAATCCTAGAATCTTTCCTCATAAATATTGGTTGTTTATTTTTGAAGCCTTATCTCAGATTTGTATAGTACTGCTTCTCCTTAACAGATGTTGAAGCCAGGACACAATCTGCAGGGCTTGTTGCAAAAATGAAAATAATAATGAATTTGAAGACAGTGACAGCTGGGGCATTAAATCAACTCTGAGGCATGTGCAAGTGTAGAGGGCCTCCTGGGAAGGCACATGGACATTCTTTAAATTGTCAGCTGAGCCGGAGGCACTGGCAGAGTCCGTGTCCCCAGTTACACTCCCCCCAAGAAGGCGGCAGTGGGGGGTGGTTATTCAGTTTCTGACTTACCTTTGTCCAGGTGTCAGCAGGGGCGGGTCTAGATATGTAAATCCAGTAATGCTAGGGCCTACTCAAGAATGCAAATAAGCTCCTTTGATCCCAAGCTTGGGTGTTACTTCTTGGATTTTGGGGATATAAAAATAAACTTGCTGTGTGGCTCAGGGCTTTTGCTGCCTCCCCATCAGAGAGAATGGTGCCCACTTAGCTCCCAGCCTTATGAATATACTTCTGCCTCTTGGTCTCTATTTTTCTTTAAGTTCTTAATCCCCGGCTCCTCCACTCAGCAACCTGACTGTTTCCTTTTCCCTGATGGAGATGGACTTGGAAAAGAGAGAAACACCCCCCACATGCAAGCAATACTTAACATGTCCATGAAGCAATGTGGCAGACACCATGTGGGTCTTCAGATTGTGGGTAGCTCATTCTCACTAACTGCTATTGTCATTCATAAGGACATCTATCAATTTCAAAGTGTTCTTTCACATTTTGCCCAGGAGATTTTGTTTTGCTATCTAGTTGTTTTGTCTTTTTAATGTAAAAATTATCATGGAATTAAAAACTATCTTCCTGTTACTGTTGCCATCTTCTCAAACACCTTTTTAAATTTTTTTTAAAAAAATCTATTAATAAGATTTTTTTGGGATTTAGTATACAATAAACTTTTCAGTGACTAAATATTCATATTCTAATTACTTATATAACAAAAATTGTATTTTATTTTGTGAAAAAAAAGTTATTCCACCATTGAAGAATTATCATATTATCTAACAATGGACATAGTTTAGACTAATATAATCTATATCTGTATAACCATACTTTAATAGTTCAAATCTCCAGTGGATTATTTAGCATAAAAATACCAAGGTTTGAGCAGCGTAACAAAATACAAGGTCAGTTGTTACTAACATAATATGCAAATGTAGTTGGTTTGCTCAGCAACTTAAGAGGATACGGTGAATGGCAACTCTGAAAGGCGGAAGCTGATAGGGGACCTACTACCTCCAATAAATGTCTCACAAGATTGCCCTGAAAGTCTATTAAGCCAGAACAACAAAAAAACCTGAGAAATTGATTATAAAAAGGTATTTGTTTGGTCAGATAATGATATTTATTATAGCTGTCATATCCCATTGGCTATAATTCTGTCATGTGGCTAAAACCAAGAGACCCTAAAAATTTAGTCCAACTGCATGCCCTAATATAAAAGAATGAATTTAATAAATAGTCAAGGTATAACTTTCAAGAGCTGCCAGAATAAATTACCACAAATTGAGTGACTTACATTTATTCTCTCAGTTCTGGAAGCTAAAAGTCTGGAATCAAGATGAAGGAAGAGCTGTGCTCATTCCAAAGGCTGTGGTGGGGGAGGGGATCTTCTTTATCTCTTAATAGTTTCTGGTGTGTACTGACAATTCTTTGTATTCCTTAGTTTATGGCAGCATAACTCCAATCTCTGCCCCTGTCTTCATAATACCTTCTTCTTTTGTGGGTCTCTTTGTGTGCCTGTGCTTTGAGATCTCTCTTTCTTTGTAAGGACACTAGTCTTTGGAATTAGGGTCTGTCCTAATCCAGTATGATATCATCTTAAATTGATTCAATCTGAAAAATCACTATTTCCAAATAAGGTCATCTTCATGGTTAGCAGGGGATAGAAACTCAACATGTTTTTTGGGGAGGATAAAATTCAACCCATGATAGTCAGATAATCTCTACCAAATTAAATAGGGACTTTAATCTTGATATCCTTTATTATAACCACAATCTCTCTTATATTCAAATAGTGATGACAAAAATATCCTACCCAATAAAAGGGTAATATACAAATTAACCACCACTCTGTTACACCCACCAGCCACGCCCACCAACCACACCCACCAGCAGATAAGAGTGAGTATGCAAATTAACACCGACCAAGATGGCTGTAGCCATAGAGAACAGTTGAGAGGCTTGGGTTTCCCCAGCAATAGAGGAAGCCAAGTTTTGCACACACCCTGGCTGGCCTAGGACACCACTCAAGAATACAAAGTTTCAATTATAGAAGGTAAACAAATCCAAACAGAAATGGCTGCAGCCACGAAGCAAGCATGGGTCTTGGCTCTGCTCCAGGCTACAAAGTTTCAATTGTAGAAGGTAAATAAATTATAGATACCAGGGCCTCCACTTGTGTTGCCAGGGGGCATGGCTGGCCTGCAAACCACCACAGGCCCCTTGCTCAGGCTGCCCCATGCCCCAAGAGAACCCCCACCCTGATCCGGGACATCCTTCAGGGCAAACCAACTGGTCCCCACCCATGCACCAGGCATCTATCCTATCTAATAAAAGAGTAATATGCAGATTGACCATCACTCTAACACACAAGATCAAGATAGCTGTCCCCATGTGGTCAAAGATCCTGCCTCTATGTGGATACAAGATGGCCACCACAAGATTGCTAGCATGGAAGGACAGTTGGAGGTGATCAACCCTGCAGGGGAGGGCAGTTAGGGGTGACCAGGCCGGCAGAGTAGGGAAGTTGGGGGCAAAGAGACTGGCAGGGGAGCAGTTAGACATCAATCAGGCTAGCATGGGGGTGGTTAGGGGGTGATCAGGCTGGCAGGCAGAAGTGGTTAGGGGAAATCAGGAAGGCAGGCATTTGGGAGCCAGCAGTCCTGGATTGTGAGAGGGATGTCCAATTGCCCATTTAGGTCCCATCCCACAGAATTTCAATTACAGAAGGTAAACAAATCCCACCAGGATCAGGTCTAAACAGGCTGTTGGACATCCCTTGAGGCGTCCCATATTGGAGAGAGTGCAGGCTGGGCTGAGAGACACCCTCTACCATGTGCATGAATTTTGTGCACTGGGCCTCTAGTTATTTCAATAATAGCGTAAAAATGTTCTTAGATGTGAATATTTTCTTCAATAAACTAGAGTTCAAATTTTATCTTTTATGTAGACTGCATTTTCACATTATACAATTTAAAAGTTCTTTTCCTGGACTATTAATGTCCTACTGAGAGAATATGAATATTTTCAAAAGTTTAAAATTAAAATAAGAATCAAAGAAGTATATAATTACTGATGAAATAATGATATTGCTAAATTACATTTTGAGGTCTGGCATCCTACTTCTGAGTTGAGTTATTTTCAGTTTGAGAAAGGAAATTATTTTTCATATTTGGATAGACAGAGACCATGATTTAGGCTGGCTAGCTGAGAAACAGCATTATTGAAAATGATTCCAATTGTCAGCTTCTTACTAGGTGGTAATTTTTCCTTGTCTGGGAATGAATCCTTAACACACCAGACTTCAAGCATGTAGCTTTTCCTTACTGTCTAGATTAACCTTTTGATTTTACCTCCAAAGCAAAATATATCCAGTCTTTTTCTTGGCTGTTAGGTCATTTAGGAGATGATGAAAAGAATAGCAGTAATTGTGGAGTGTGTACAAGAGGACTTTCTAAGTGACCCATAAATACAGTTAGATTTAAATGAATCAATTTTCAAATTCTCAATTTCTGTATATGTTATACATTGTGTCTTAAAATCAATATGTTACAGAATAGATTACTGTCCAAGACTTTATGCCAGCTCTTTCCTGTTTTTCTTTATATATAAGCATCTCCTATTTTACAAAACAAAAGCCTCAACTATTCTAAATCTCACTGACATGCTTTGCATCCAGTGGACTACAAATAATAAAAAAAAAAATTCATGTTAAAAAAATTATAATCTTCATTGATTTAACACATCTCTTCGTATTTCATGTGTTTTTCATTTTTTTAGCTTCTAAAAGTCCTTGAGGAGGATATAATCAAGTTGTAATCTGACAGATACTTTTAAAATAATCATATTTCACTATAAATATTGGCTGGAGTTTGGAAAAGAGTTCAAATAAATATGCAACATTGATATAAGAAAATAATGTCTATTCTTATAGCCTAATTTATTTTAGCAAAGATTTATAGCAATTATATCTTTGAACACTAAAAGTGGATAATTACCTGAATACTGAAAAGCTGTTTCATTCTAATATTTAATGGCTAATGTGTATGGAGTTTAATTTTTTTTTTTAAATATTGAAACGAGAAAGCAAACTTGTAAGCTCCACCTCTCAAGGTGTGGGTTGCAAGTAAGAAACAGGAAGTGTCTACTTTTCATGTTAATTTGGCCAACCGCAGTAATGTTACCAGATCGGGCTTTGTCTTCTATAACGTTGAGATAATACTTATATTAATTGATACCAGTGAAAACAGCAGAGTAAGAAGCTCAAAATATCCCTGCCAAGAAAAGAATGGGGGTTGGGGGGTGGAGAGAAACTGGCAAAGCTGTAAATATCAAGTTGTAGAACTTTGAAACTTGAGGGAGGAAAAAGCAAGTTTTGCAGTATTTTTAGCTCACCACAGTCCCATTCCCCACTCCCCAGCTCACTGGTGACCTTAAAGGAACAGCCTGCTTTGCTGGTAACAGAACAGGAAGGGGCACAATGAACCTCATTTCCAAGACCTGTCATTACTTGTTCTGTCCGGTGGCTCCCTGAAAGACTGGCTCAGAAGGATTGCCTTTATTTTGCAACTAGACCAACTCAGTCCTAATGCTGCTACTCAGGGAATGTTTGAAGAAAACATGCACAGTGCATTTTCACTTAACGTCATTAATAGGCTATAAGCAAAGTGACATAACAAAACCAATTGTGCCACAGGCTAATTGATACAAACAAGAGTTATGTTCCAACAATAACTCATTAAAGTTATAACACAATGATGTGAAATGAAACAACATTATTTCGGGACGTGCTGCATAGGTAATTGTCCAGTTAGTTCTATGTGAGGCACTGGATACAAGATGAAGCAAGCAATACAAGAAACAAAAACTTGAGAGGAAAGGCTGGGGGTTGAGATGTTTTACAGAATAAAGGAATTAAAAAGGTTGGGCAAATAAGGTCAGGATTGTGGGCATCCTGAGGATAGACCTGAGGAAGCCCTAATATCCTCAACTCTGGCTGACCTTGAAGCTATGTGAAAGCAAGAATTGAAAGACAGAGCAAAGCTGTCATCTGTCTGGCGATGTGTTGAAGGCATAGTACACAAGGAGCCACTCTGCAAAGACTGGGAGATATTCTAATTCCAAGCATTTAAGGTAATTTCTTTTCCATAAATAAATGGAAGCAAGATTTCTCTTGTTTCAAAAAGTATATACACTTTTTAAAAATTAGTTTAAAAAACCATTAAATAAATAAACAATAACTAAAATGTGGAGAGTGAGAACTGATTTTAAGAGTATCCACATGATAATATTCAAAATGGCAAGTTTCCAAAAAGTAAAAGGCATGAAAGAAATAAGAAAGAATGGCCTGGATACCAGGGGGGAAAATCAAGAGAAAAGAAACTGTTCCCGAGGAATCTCAGCTTTTGCGTGTACTTCGCAAAAACTTGAAATTAGCTATGTTAAATATGTTCAAAGAGCTGAAGGAAACCATCCCCTAAAAAAGTAAGGGAATACATGTCTTACCAAATTCCTAATTATA